>SOPF01027304.1:108260-130085 GCA_012979155.1 Hypericum perforatum | reverse complement strand
CCCCTCCTCTATTGTGAGCAATTACATTATTTTAATAATATTATTGATACTATACATCAAATTGCAAAAATTATGATTTCGTAATTGTTGGTCACGTTGAATTTTTGACGGGTTATAAATTTATCGGGAATAACGACGTTATGTAAGACAGTGCCTAGTCCAGTCTGAACAGTGTGAACAGTGTGGTTCGAATAGATAAATTACTGTTTTAAAATCTACCCAATTGTATAATACTTTGTTTGTGAAGGATTTGCATAGGAGAAGTAAAAAACAATTTGAATAGTGGTTATAAAACCAATATTTTATCTATTCGAACCACTATTATTTTTTCGGAAGAATCGAACCGCTATTGTTTGTGAAGAATTTACATAGGAGAAGAAAAAATTTAGCTGATAAAATACGAAACTAAAATAAGAACTTTTTTAGTTAACACCACGTACAATACCGAAAAAGCACATATGTACGAATTTTTGTTTAAAATAATACTTTTACGTACAATTTCGAAATTAATCAATTAATTATACTGGACCGTAGCCGAAATTTGTGAAAGATGGAACTTAAATAGTGAGAAAATACTATATTCTAAAAAAAAGACAACATAATCATTCGGTCACGCGGAGAGCCCAAAATCGAAGCGGGCCGAATACCGAACAAATAATGGGCCCAAAACCCAACTAGGTTGGAACCGGATCCAATCTGGACCCTGTCCAGTCGGTGCAAAGTTTTAGGGTTTAAAAGTCGCCGAATCTTTCGAACATAAATAAACACAAAAGCCAAACTTCAAGTTGGCTTTCTCATTCCTCCTTACCTTCCTTCACTTGGTCTGTCTGATATTTGTTGTTTGGTTCTCTCTCTTGTCTTCCTCTTTACCCTCTGCTTTTTGTCTGGTAATTTTCTTTCTGTATTAATTTTTCTTGTTCGATTTTGTTTTCTATGAGATTAAGAGAGCTAGAACGGAAAGCTGAGGTGGTCCTATTTTGTGGGTCCTTTTTCGCTTTTTTTATTTTCGTGGTTTTGGTGTGAATGGATTTAGAATTGGTGGATTCCGGGTTTCTTGGAGTTTTTGGGTACTTGATGGATTGGTTGATGATGCTAGTTAATCCATCCATCGTTAGGCTTTAGAGATTTTGGATTGATGATGGCTCCCTGTGGGACTCTGATTAGGATTGTCATGCTGTATTCGGATTTTTAATATGTGTATGGTTGCGTTGTCTTTGCAGAGATGGATCAAGATACTGGGATGTTCGTGGTTCATCGAACCATCGGGAATGTTCTCTGTTGCAAATGTGGGATATCTATGCAACCCAATGCTGCCAACATGTGTGCCAGATGTCTGCGGTCCGAAGTTGACATCACAGAAGGGCTTAAGAAGCACGGGACGCTTGAGCACTGCCCGGAATGTGGTGTCTACTTGGAACCACCCACTACTAAGGTCAAGGCGGAATTAGAATCCAGGCAGCTGCTTGCATTTTGCTTGAAGAGATTGAGGAAGGAAATGGATAGGCAGAAAGTTAAGCAAATGCATGCGGAGTTTGTTTGGACCGAACCACATTCCAAGAGGATTAAGGTCAAATTAATCGTTCAGAAGGAGGTTCTGAGTGGGGTAATTCTTGAGCAAACCTACGTCGTTGAGTTTGTTCAGGTGGAACGCATGTGCGATGCTTGCACGAGGATTCAGGCCAACCCTGACCAGTGGGTTGCGGCTGTTCAACTCCGCCAACATGTTTCGCACAGACGGACCTTCTTTTACTTGGAGCAGTTGATTCTGAAGCATGACGCTGCAGCTCGTGCAATTAGAATCAAGCAGATGGAGCAAGGTATCGATTTTTTCTTCGCAAATCGTAGCCATGCTGTGAAGTTTGTTGAGTTTGTTGGAAAGGTAGCTCCGGTGAGGACCGATACTGCTAAACAACTTGTTTCCCATGATACAAAGAGCAGCAATTATAACTATAAGTACACTTTCTCTGTCGAAATCTCTCCAATATGTCGCGAGGATTTGGTCTGCCTTCCTCGTAAACTTGCCAATAGTCTTGGGAATCTAGGTCCTCTGGTCATCTGCACAAAAGTGACAAATAGTATAGCTTTGTTGGATCCTGTTACTTTGAGATATTGCTTCTTGGACGCTGACCAGTACTGGAGGACATTGTTTAAGTCGTTGCTTACCAGCAGGCAACTTGTCGAGTACATCGTGTTGGACGTGGAGGCCACATCCCCCGAGGTCATGATTGGTGGTTCCAGATATGCTTTGGCTGATGCACAGGTGGCTAGGGTTTCAGACTTCGGAAGGAATGATACAATTTTCTATATAAGGACGCATCTTGGTCACCTCTTGAAACCGGGGGACCAGGCTCTTGGTTATGACCTTTATGCAGCTAACAGTAATGACATTGAGTTTGACAATTTCAAGGGCCACCTTCCTGAAGTAATCCTAGTTAAGAAGAGTTACGAGGAGAAGCGCCAGAGGAAACGTGGGAAGGCTCGCCCGTGGAAGCTGAAGTCTCTTGGCATGGAAGTTGATGAAATGAGAGGCAGACAAGATCCCGACAAGATGAACGCGGAGTATGAGGAGTTCTTGAGAGATTTAGAAGAGAACCCCGAGTTGAGGTTTAACATATCACTGTACCGGGACAAAGAGTATCAGCCTTCGGAGATGGCATCCGTGACTGATGGAGAAGACATGCCTTCTGTTCCATTGGAGGAGCTTCTTGCCGATTTGGAAATAAGCGATGCCGATGCAGGAGATGATGCCGGAGAGGATGACGAAGACATGTCCGTCTGAGCTGCCACCTTGTCAGGAGTCCCTGCTTTGTATTGTTTGTTACTGTTTTACCTTGTGTTCTGTTTGCTTCTGTTTTATGAAATGGTTGAAGAATTGCTGGTTTCTTCTCATCTTTTTATCATACCGTCATCAAAAAATTTCCTTGTAATCCGGTTTTTTCACATTTTGTTGTGAATTTAAATTAGAAATTGCTAAAATTTTAAAAAATTCTGCTTAAGAGCTGTTATTTTGTAGAAGTAAATTGGTACACACTTACTACGCCTATAAATGAGTAATGAACCTTATACTGGTGCTGTGCTTCGTGATATAAATGACGCAACGGAAGCAGTTTGGATATAAAGAAGATTTTTTGCCAAAAGAACAACTCACAAAGGTTACAAAGACAGTACTTAGTTAGGGCAAATGAAAATAGAAAATTAATTAGACAAACAGCTATTAACGTTGCTACGGCTTCGAAGATTGTACTTTTTTATCACTGAAGGTGTTATGGAGTTCTCTGCAACTTCTTCTGGCAAAACATAGTCAGGATCTTCCAACTGATTAACTTCATCCTGCAAATCAGTTTCAACCCAAGAAGACCAACTGATCTCACTATCTGATTCCCACGACAACACTTTGCTTCTCTGTATTTCGTTCACCTTGTCGACCAACGTCTGGATCATCCGGTAGTTCAAAACTTCGTAGTCCCTGCACAGTTGACGACGAACCATTTGTTATATTGACCAAACCCCGACTCAAACAACCAAGTTTGAAGAACAGGGGTTAGTTTCTCATTTACCTGTACGTGAAAACGGCGTGCAAGAATTGGATGGAGGCTAGGACCACAAAGAGAGACCTTGTGCTATTGATCATCCATGATTGTTGTTCGATGCTACTGGATACGAGCCGAAGTAGCATAACTTCTGCTGCCAATGTAGCACATAAGCCTGAGAACAGATGACCAGTCAGTTATGTGATGCTGCGATTAGTTAAAAGTAACATTGAATCCAAGGATAAGTTCCATACCTATGTAAAGCTTGGCTCTGACAGTATATGTCTGTTTCGTACTGGTGAACATATAGATGGCGATTGTCAACAGAAAATATACGAAGAACGTTTTGATTATACGAGATTCGAGCAACATGGCGTTGTGCAGAGCGAACAGCTTATCCAGCGCAGCAAACATGCTTGCCTGTTTTGATTCGAATGCTTCCTGCATAAACAGGAAAAGTATGATAAGGTTACACAGTTGTACTCGTATTGCTATAAACTTCCTCTTAAAAATGTATCAAAAAGGCTATCCGAAACCACGAACCTGAGCTTCGAACATTGTATTAAAATTTTCCGCGAGATTATTATGGATTTGATGAAGCTGTTCTTGTCGTTGAATAAGTTCCTCCTGCTGCTTGTGGCTATACGCAACTAGCTGCTCCAGGGTGCTCCTGTCATTTGTTGAATTTCAGATAAAACTTACCAAATCTCCAACTGTTAATTTAATGTAACTGCCTTAAAACATTTTACCTGCTCTCTTCGAGTGCCTCTGATTGAAATTCTGTTAGTATCTGCAGACCTTTAAGTGCAGTAGATTGTCCATCCAGCAGCAATTGTTGTTTTCCGAGGGACTCGCCCGCCTTGTTTTCGATATCGTCTGCAGTGGCCTGTAGATTGAGCATCCTCGATGACATCGCTTCCCCGACTTCTCCGATCTGACTCTGTATCTCAAAGGCCTCATTTTTTAGCTTTTCTACTTCTTGGCCCAGATTGGCGTAAGAATTTTGCAGCATATCCATCCCTTCTTTTACTTTCTCGTTCATTCTGGCCTGCCCTTCCCGTAATTCGGCCTGAGACTCTGCGATTTCCCTTGATTGCTTATAGACAGCCTCAGAGTGTGTATGCAACACGCCCATTTGATCGTTCACACCCGTGGTCATTTGGGCCACATCTCGGACCTGATGATCCATCAAACTCAAAGAACTGTGAATCGTCTCCGAGCTCTCCAATAATGTCCTTGTCCTCTCTTGTATGTCATCTAGCTGCTGCTCTGTATATTCTGCAGAATTCTTAAGGTCGTTGACCAACCTCTCCATTTGACTCTTGAAAGTATGGCTCTGTAACTGATAGCAGATGGAATTGGTTTCTAGCGAAAACTCGAGAAAAACCTGATGTTCATGATCGTTTAACTTTTCAAGGCACCTAACCATCGCGGACTTGGTGTCGCAATTCGGGAAAGGTTTCCTACCCGAATCCTTCTGGAAACAATCGCTCAAATGCCACGCGAACCGCGACCTCTTCTCGTTATCAGCAAGGATCTTCGAACAACCCGCGAAGAGCAACTGATAAGCATTCTGCCAGCAAGTATCCTGCCCGACCAACTTGTGCCTCGCACTATCAACAAGCTTCATCCCCTTCTCGTCGCCAATACTGTTCATCGAAAACTCGGACACGCGACCACCCGAAACAGCATTTGGTCTGAAATTTTCGTCTATCGAATCCTTGCCAGTTGAGGAAGAGAACCATCCCCAGGAGTGGCACATCGTCGGGGTCGTCGAAACTAACACTAACAGGAACAAAGTGCCATAATTAAGAGGACCCATTAATGTGAAAGAGAGACGGTTTCAATTGATCTGTGTCCTCAAACGTTACGTAACGTAGCCTGCGTCTTTGAAAGAGACAGATTCTTTAACAAACTGGGGAGATTTATGTGTTTATTTATAGGGGCAACCCAGAAGAAAAGAAAAGTAACTTGAAACCCAAGTATCACTTCGTGTCTTTTCTTGGACCAATCGATGAGAAATAAACTAAACAATACGAGGTTACGAAAATA
This sequence comes from Hypericum perforatum, assembly GCA_012979155.1. Lineage (NCBI taxonomy): Eukaryota > Viridiplantae > Streptophyta > Magnoliopsida > Malpighiales > Hypericaceae > Hypericum > Hypericum perforatum. The sequence goes on along the minus strand of SOPF01027304.1, from coordinate 124,503 downwards.
GGTAACAAATACCAAACCCCTAAACGGAGTCAAATTCATTCCCTAAATAGTAAATAAATAGAATAGAGACAAAAAAATGATTTTGAATAACGGAGATTTAATGTAAAATATAAACATTGTTATTCTTGTTTTTCTAAAATATATTTTTGAATACATATATTTATGAAAATGAAGACCTAAAAGTGAATTTTTTTTCATTTTCACTGGAAAAATATGTGAATATTGAAGACGAATAGACAAGTACGTTATTAACATTTGACGAGTCTTTTTAGGAATAAAAAGTAAAGCTTAAAGGGAAAGGGAAGTTTAATTAAAATAACTTTCTCTAAGAAATTGATTAGGATTGAAGGATAAATGATCAACATCAATATTAAAAAAATAGTGGCGATAACCTAACAGTCTAATTTTTTCATATGAATTAATCATTTTAAAAATTTGATCCTGTTTTAAAATTTTGGTTCACTTGCATAGAAATAAGTTATCGATTTTACAACAAAGTACAAGTTATTAAAACGTTCATATAATGTCATATCAACATTTTTTAATATGTTTTCATAAATTCCCATGTAACTAATCTCCCAATAAAGACGATTACTTTCCCAAATAAGAGATTTGGTGTACTATTCATTAATTAACCTTCTTGGACCAATTCCTTATTGGACTCAACAATGGCAGATAAAGCCCATTTGTTGGCTCAATAACTTATACCAATGTTAAACCCCAAATAATTTATGTTATAATATAGGGATAACTTGTACTGAAATTTTTTGGTACCAAATGCCGAAATTATTTCGTTAATTTTACGCATTGAAAAAGTATACCCAATTTATTTTCGAAAGGTAAAATTTGCCCAATACGTAAATACCAAAGACCTTGGAAAATAATCTTCGATAAAAAATTACCTCGGAAAATAACTGAACACAGTTTTGCCAATGACAATTTCGAATTTAACCAAATTTAAAGTATTAAAATTATGATTTCTATCAATATTTTCCACTAAAGTTTTTAATACAAATTAAGATTTGCATGAAAGAATTTTAATTATGAAATTTATGATTCGTCAAAAAATATATTTAAATTTTGATTTATACGAATTGATTCAAATCCAAATAAATAGGTAGTAAATTGAATCTCATTTAAATTAGTTTTATACAAAATAACTTGTCTACTTGGCATTTATCCATTCTTAGCCACTCCATGAGTCCGAAGCCGAATCTGAGTTGGGGACCGGTTATGGACCATGGCCCATTAATATTCGTAACAGAAATCTTTTATGTACTAATCCAGTTGTTCCCCAACATGAAATAGTTGTAGCCTAGTATATCCTAAACCCATTGGTCCCTACAATTTTTTTTTTCAATAGAGAATATTGGAGATCCCAACAATTTGCTTTATCTTGGAGAGGAATACCCCGAAACGAAAGTCGATGGGGTAAAAGAACCTAATCAACCAAAATGAAATGCAAATTATATTTAATTGACGTCTAAAATTTTAGTACTATTTTTCATGGTTTTAAAAATCTATCAGGAGGTTGATCCAAGATTGTTTTTGGCAACAGATCCGACCAGACCACAGGTATGGACCCAAGTTTTTTTTTTTAAGTAAAAACATATTTATCATCTTAATACTAAAATATCAATTAGTTATATATATTATCTAATTTTGTTGCAACACTATAATATACAATCATCAAACTACTCTTCAATTTTAAAAATATCTTTCCACTTATATTTGGCTTGCCAACTTGTCCTAGCAAGTTGAACCGGTAGACAATACCACTGCCACTAGTTAAACTTGATGATAAATTTAGGATAAACATGACTTGAATTTGGTTTTAAATCACGAACTAACTTTAAATCAGACAACGTCTTTTATAACTTGTTACGGGTAATTTGCACCAAGTATCATGGGCCAAAATTTGGTTGAAATCACTCATTTTTATGCTCTGTTAGATTGACTAATTTTGGTCATGAGAGAAGCCTTTTGAATAATAACACAATTATTGTTGTTGTTGATGATACCTCAAATTTGACACACATAATTTTGACATATAATAATTTTAGTATTTCTTGATAGTATCCTATGCCAAGGTACAAGTATAAATGAATGTATAATAAATAGGTGTAGTGTGCAGTGTAGAGGGAGAGGGGAGGGGCATGTGGTGGATAGACCTGGCCATGAATTGAATCTGATTCGTAATTCGATTCGATTCGATTCGTTAATAATTCGATTCGATTCGTGTATAATTCGATTCGTTAAAAATTCGATTCAAATTCGTCATTGTTCGAATTGAATTCGGTTTGCAATTTTGATAATTCGTCATTTCGGCGAATTGAATTCGAATTCGATTCGAGTTGAATTCGTATAGAATTCGATTCAAATTCGTTTAGAATTCGTTATATATATATATATATGGTGGGAGCGGGGGCTTCTGACATCAATTTTTAAAAGATGGGCTTTTGGGTTTGGGAAAGACGCCAAAAAAATGTTGAATACTTATTTATATATTTATTAAATATTAAATATTTATGAATTAATTCGAATTCAATTCGTATTCGATTCGTTTATAATTCGTATTCGATTCGTTTATAATTCGATTCGTTCATAATTCGAATTCGATTCGTCTTTGGACGAATTGAATACGTTTATGTTTAGATAAATTCGAATTCGAACCAATTCGATTCGAATTCGTTCGAATTCGAACTGTGGTCAGGTCTAGTGGTGGAGTTGGCTGGCTGGCTTTGCTTCTCTCTCTCTGTCTCATAATCTCTCCATAAAATGGATCCAATAAACCAATGGCCAAACAAGTGACAGCTTCTCTGCACACTTCACCCACGTGCACCCTCCCCCAATCTATATCGACCAATTTCCTTTCCCTCCATGTGCCTTGTCTCGGCAACCTAAACTTTGTGTTTTCTTTTCCCAAATATCTCCAAACATTGATTTCCTCTCTTTTTCCCTCTTTAATCATCATCACCCAGCGATTCTTCGCTGTTTTATCTTTCTTTTGCTTCCATTTCGTTCAGAACTTGTTGTTTATACTATTATTTGTTATTAGATTTATGTGAACGATCAATTAAAATTTGAATTAAATAAAATATTAAAATATTACATTATCAATAATCTTATTCAAAGTAATCTGAATATTAGATAATATAGCGTAACCAAAAGACTACTCTTTGTTTTTTAGAAAGAAATAAAAAAGACCACTTGCTTGCTTAAACTAAACCCTGTCCTTGCTTCCATTCCTACAGTAAGTATAGGGAGAGAGTGAAATGAAGAAGAAAGGTTCAAACTTTATGCCACCCTTTCCCCTCCTTTCCTCCATTGTCACCCTCCCTACATCTTAAGCTTAACCCATCTCTTACTTTACTTAGTTTCTTGTCCCTAGCAAAAATGGAGAAGAAAGACTCCATCTTTATCCTCTTCTTCTTCCTCCACCTGGTTACCTCCTCCACCTTCATACTCCCCGCAAGTTCCCTGGCTCCCACGAGCGAGGACGCTCCGACCATGCTCGCCCTCAGGAGCAGCCTGAACCCGCCCTCCTCCCTCGGCTGGTCGGACCCGGACCCATGCAGCTGGACCCACGTCGTCTGCTCCGACGACCGACGGGTCACCCGTATCCAGATTGGTCACCAGGGGCTCTCCGGAACTCTCCCCCTCGGACTCCGGAACCTAACTAAGCTCGAAAGGCTCGAGCTGCAGGGGAATGGCATCTCGGGGCCTTTACCTAGCCTTGAGGGGCTGAGCTCCCTAGAAGTAGTATTGGTTAATGACAATGAGTTTAGTAGCGTTCCGAGTGATTTCTTTGATGGGTGTTCGTCGTTGCAATCTGTGGACTTGGATTATAATAAGTTTGCCAGTTGGGTTATTCCTGAGAGCTTGAAGATTGCCTCTGCTCTGCAGAATTTCTCAGCCAATTCGGCTAATGTATCTGGGTTTGTACCTGGGTTCTTTGGTCCGGATTCGTTTCCGAGTTTGACTATCTTGCATTTGGCCTTCAATGACCTCCAGGGTGGATTGCCTGAGAGCTTTAGCGGGTCGCCGATCCAGTCCCTGTGGTTGAATGGTCAGAATGGTAAGCTTGGTGGTAGTGTTGAGGTTTTGCAGAATATGACAATGTTGAAGGAGGTTTGGTTGCATTCTAATGGATTTTCTGGTCCTTTACCTGATTTCTCGGGTTTGAAGAACTTGGAGGCTTTGAGTCTGAGGGATAATTCATTTACTGGCCCTGTTCCGGAGTCCTTGGTTGGTGTTGAGTCGTTGAAGGTTGTGAATTTGACGAATAATTTATTGCAGGGGCCAGTTCCTGGGTTCAAGAGTTCTGTGTCTGTTGACATGGCTAAGGACTCGAATAGCTTTTGTTTGCCTGCTCCGAGTGACTGTGATTCTAGAGTCAACACATTGCTTTTGATTGCTAAGTCGTTTGGTTATCCGCAACGGTTTGCTGAGAGTTGGAAGAAGAATGATCCATGTGCAGATTGGGTAGGAGTCACTTGTAGTGGTGGGAATATAACGGTCATCAATTTCGAGAGGATGGGTCTTAACGGCTCCATCTCTGCGGAGTTTGCTTCGCTTAAGTCATTGGAGAGGTTGGTTCTTGCTGATAACAATCTCACCGGTCAGGTCCCTCGGGAACTTACCACTCTCCCCGCGCTTAAGGAGCTGGATGTGTCAAACAATCATCTATCTGGAGTTGTTCCACTTTTCGGAAGCAACGTAGATGTGAACACCAAGGGTAACACTGTTAACGGCAGAGACATTGGCAACTCGACATCTCCAGGTTCAATACCGGCAGATGCCCCTGGAGGTACCGGTGGTAGTTCTGGGAAAGGCCATAAAAGATCTGCAATAGGAGTGATTGTTTTCTCTGTGATTGGTGGCTTGGTTGCCTTGCTACTAATTGGCTTGTTGGCTTTCTGTTTATACAAAAATCAGAACCGATCTAGCAAGGTTCAAAGCCCGAACGCAATGGTGATTCATCCTCGGCACTCAGGATCAGACACCGAGAGTGTAAAGATTACAGTGGCCGGGTCAAGTATAAGTGTCGGTGGAATCACCGATACCCACTCAATCTCAGCTACTGAGCAGGGTGACATTCAGATGGTTGAGTCAGGGAATATGGTCATTTCCATCCAAGTGCTAAGGAATGTTACAAACAATTTCAGTGAAGACAACATATTGGGGCAAGGCGGCTTCGGAGTGGTCTACAAAGGGGAACTGCATGACGGTACAAAGATTGCGGTGAAAAGAATGGAGTCCGGAGTCATAAGCGGAAAGGGTCTATCCGAGTTCAAGTCTGAGATTGCTGTATTAACCAAGGTAAGACACCGGAATCTAGTGGCTCTTCTAGGCTACTGCTTGGACGGAAACGAGAAGCTGCTCGTGTATGAGTACATGCCTCAAGGGACACTCAGTAGGTATCTGTTCAATTGGCCCAAAGAAGGGTTGCAACCCATGGAATGGACGAGAAGACTGACAATAGCGTTGGATGTGGCGAGGGGCGTTGAATACCTTCATGGCTTGGCTCATCAGAGTTTCATACATAGAGACTTAAAGCCTTCCAACATATTGTTAGGCGACGACATGCGAGCTAAGGTTTCGGACTTTGGGCTTGTACGTCTGGCGCCTGAAGGGAAAGGTTCAATTGAGACCAGAATTGCTGGCACTTTCGGATACTTGGCTCCAGAATATGCAGGTAACTTTGCTGGCCTGGCACTTCTGCGGTTTTATTATCAAGTTACCTTTTGATGCCATGTTATAAAGTTGATTTCATTGTTTGGTCTGTGCTAAGGAAGGCTAGGATTTTATCTAAATCTGGCTATAGATTACTTAATTGGTGATTATATCTAATTTTCATTGTTTCAGTTACTGGCCGCGTGACTACTAAAGTCGACGTCTTCAGCTTCGGTGTGATACTGATGGAGATGATTACCGGAAGGAAAGCACTCGACGAGAGCCAGCCGGAAGAGAGCATGCATCTTGTGACATGGTTCCGCCGGATGTACCTCAACAAGGACTCATTTCGCAAGGCCATTGACCCGACGATTGACCTGAACGAAGAAACGTTTTCCAGCATCAGCACCGTGGCAGAACTAGCAGGCCATTGCTCGGCGAGGGAGCCATACCAAAGACCGGACATGGGGCACGCGGTCAACGTACTATCTTCTCTTATCGAGCTCTGGAAACCGGATGACCAGATTTCGGAAGATCTGTACGGCATTGATCTAGAGATGTCTTTGCCACAAGCCCTCAAGAAATGGCAAGCTTACGAAGGTAGGAGCAACATGGAGTCTTCGTCCTCATCGCTTCTTCCTAGTCTCGACAACACGCAGACCAGCATACCAACGAGACCATACGGGTTCGCCGAGTCGTTCACGTCATCCGATGGCAGATGAGAATGAGGATGTAAATGATGACAGATGATGCTGGTTATGATTGTTCCTTTGTTCATTCTGTGGTAGCTGTCTCTTTTATCATTTGGTTTCACCTAAATAGTTTCTTCTTTATTTTGGTAACTGAATTTTGGTTTTTTTTCACAGACCACGGTTCCTGACTCTTTGATGTTGTAGTTCAGGTCAGAATTAAGCTTGGACCTTGTAAACTTTGCTAAGAGATGGTCGATTATTTAATTCTCTAATTTTCAGAGTCCTGAGTTGTGATGGATTTGTCAATATCTGAAGCTTCTGGATCATCCCTGGGAATAAGTTATTTTTAAAAATGTAAATTTTAACACTAATGCCAAATTTTGAACTTTACTCCGTAAATATTTATGACTGCTTGTATAGTTAGACTAACTGATGAGTCAACTAAAGTTTTCTAAAAATCTATTTTGAAATCACGTTAGGAAATAGACATTCAATTCAAGTTAAGGGCAAAAAAGTTAGTAACATGCAAGAGTATGATGCTAAGTCTTTTAAAGATATTATCATCCAAAAAATGATGATTTGTAGTAGATCAATGTAGGGTTGTTAGATGCAAATGGTTATTTTATTTGAAAATTTGGGGACAGAGATGCCAAGGTGTGGATTGAGACAAACTGGCTGTTCCTTGATAGATGGGCATGTGAGTCATCCATCCATCATGTGAGTGTTGTGATAACTTGTGCGCTGTCTGGGCCCAAACATGCACCTTTCGTGCCTAACGCCACCTCTGAATTCTGATATTTGATATTTGGAATTTTTTAATACAGTAATTTGATATTACATTTTTTTAAGATATTGTTGGACAAAAAAATTAAAGATTGATATGTTTTTATAATTTGATATTCAAGTCAATCCCACTGCCAAGGAATTAGAAACAAGTATAGGGGCTAAGGACGAATTAGGAGACATCCCAAGGCCAAGATTCTATAAGACCATCCACAGCGGGGGAGGCGCATGCCTTCTCCCCCGGGTGTCAGCCGTCCGTTGGCCGCATCGACAAGAGCATTGCTCGTTTTGATTGGGCCACGTCGGCGGAGGTGTCCAGTCAGCTTTTTTTTTTTTTAAATTTTTCCAAATGTGAAGGGTGGGTTTCAAACCCTTGCACAAGGGTGTAATGGAGAGAACTTCACCACTCGACTACAGCAATTTTTTGATATTCTTATTCAGTTTAATTATATTTAATATCTATCATGAATATTCTAAATAATGTAATTTCGAAAAAATTCAAAAAAATTCGGAAAAACTCGGAAAAATTAGAAAAAAATTTCTAAAAATCATTTTTACTATTTTCAACTTTTTTGTCTAATCAAAAGTTTTTAAATTTTTTTTGATAAATTTATACAATTTTTTGAATCTAAATAATTAGACTTTTGGGGTAAAAAATTATTAAATACTATAAATTGTATTATTTTGCAATATTATGTTTGAAATTATATATTTTTTAATTTTTTCAAAATTGTATACAATAATCTCCTGTGTCTTGTTTGGATTATGTAATTTAAAATAGATTATGTAATTTGATGTAAATTATGTAATTTTATATAAATTATGTATTTAGATGTAAATTGATATAAATTTGTAATTTGATGTACTTATGTAATTGAAAAAACTTATATATACATATATTTATGTATCTTAAAAATCATAAACTCTAAACCATTACCATTATATATTTTAAAAAACAAATTATATTTAATTTGCAATTCTAAGAATTTGTAATTGGAATTATTTATAAATAATTTTTTATTTTAAAAAATTCTTATTTTGGTTGGTTCGAAATTAAATTTAACGTTTTCGAAGTAACGCAAATCAATATTCGAGTTTAATACAGTTAACTGAATTTAGAAAACTGAGTTAAAAAAAAGCTGATATGGCGCCCAGGGTGTGACACTGTAGCGAGGGCACCACTGTGAGCTGAAAACTGAGAGCATGGGCGCGGCTGACGTGGCGCCCAGGGCATGCACTATAGTGGGGGCACCAATGTGGATGGTCTAAGATTTACCATGGGGCTTACAATTGGGGTTTTCCCTTTTCCGAGAGGTTATATAACGTCTCAGATTTGATCATATTCTCCAGTGAAAAAAATAGGTCAATGGTCGAGCAAATCGTTCGTTTCACGCACAAATTTCCCATGACATTCACTATGATGATATTTATATGGTACATTAGTCGTCAATAAAGAAGTTCATTCTCCTCGAAGAAGTGTTGGCACAAAACCTCGAGCTACAAGTCGCAACACAAAGGGTCCTATTGGCACTCTCATATCACTCATCCACATATTAGACTATCCGCCGCACATCTGTCTTTGCTCTACGTCAGCAATATTCCTACTCTCAGTTTTCAACCTACACGCATGCCCTCGCTACAGTGCCATGTCTTTTTAACTATACTAAACTCGAATATTGTTTGGAGTAACTTGGAAAATTTTAAATTTAATTTTGAACTAAGAAAACAAGAATTTTCAAAAATAAAAATTAGTTATAAATAATTCAAATTACAAATAGGTGGAATTGCAAATTAAATAGAATTTAATTATTGTATACAATTAATTTTATTGTATATAATTAATTTTATAAAATTATTAAAAATATATAGTTCGAACATAATGTTGCAAAATGTTACAAATAATTTTTTAAATGAAAATAATTAAAATAATTCTAAAAAATAAATAAAATATCTAAATCATCTAAAATACCAACGTGAAAAAAATGGAATAATTTTCTGACATTAAATTAAATATTTCTTAATATTTTCCAAATAAATTAAATCGTTCTTTAATATTCGTAGTGTACATATTAAATATATGGTGAACAATAAATTGGTGTGGTAAAATGGTAAGAAAAAATTCTCTCTCCCCCTAGCCCATGGATCGAATCATACATCCAACAATCTAACATTTTACATAAAATTATAAAAAAAATCCCCTATCGACATGGCCCAATCAGAATGGCCCACGTCGGTCTGTGGCACCACGTTGGCATCGAGGCATGGCGCGCCACCTTGAAGTACCAGGATTAAGTGTCGTGCATTCCAGGATTCTATTTCGGATATTTGCGCATGACTTCAGTAAACACATGCAAATCAACAAACTTTTTCTTATGAGTGTTGAGATATATTGCATGCGCCTCAACCAATATATCAGACTCGACTTGTCCGCTTTGCTTTCATTGGGATGCATGGGTGTAGGCCTCAATCCATCCTCCACAAGTCGGTGGGATTTTCCAAGCGAGTATGGTCGTACACTTGTTTGATGCGTGTCCAAAGTCTTTGCCCCTTATGGTTATTGTCGACGATGGCCTCCTCACTATTATGTATGTAAGAAGACATTAAAACAATGTCTTCTTTTAGACTCCACATTTTAACAGTTGCACTATCACCTTTTTTCGTCAGTGATAGATGTGTTTGTGGATTTTGGGCTGGGTTTGGACTACTGTTTGGATGGGGTTGACTATAGTTTGGGGGGATGGGGGGTAATTTAGTGGTTTTGAAGGGTTTTGGAAAAAATTAGAAAAGTACCCCGATGGATATGGTAGATTTTGAGGATAATTTTCTGAATATTTTGGGTAAATTGGATGATGTTGATGGTAATTTGGTGGATGTTGACGATAATTTAGTGGGTGTTAAGAGTAGTTTGGTGGGTTTGGACTATTGCTTGGTTGGGTTTGAGGATCAATTTGGCAGGTGTTTGGCCGGTCTTGGTTTGACTCTAGAATTTGGCTTTGGTTTTGGCTAATCTGGGGGGTAAACAAATAGGGTTAGAAGTAAAAAATTCATGATTTGGACTATACGATCTAAGATCGTTCCAATCAAAATCATTACTAAACTCATTGGGATCCATATCTAATTAGAAAGGTAAGAGGAGATTAGAAACTAATTAGAAAGATAAGAGGAGAGGAGTTGATGTGAAAAATTATGAAAAGGTTGGCATCTATTAATAGATTTTTAAAACGATTCTGGACCACACCACAAATTTTTAAACGATTCTAAACTGCACACATTTTTTAAACCTAAAAAGTCTAGTTATTTGGATAAAAAATTGTCAAAAATATCCAAAATGTTTTAAAAAATTTGTTCGAGAACAAAAGAGTAGAAAATGGTAGAAATAATTTTTAGAAAATTGTTTTTCTAATTTTTCTGATTTTTTTTAAACTGACTGGGCTGACTTGTCTGATGTGGCCTAATCAGCGCGGGCTGCGTCGGCGTGGTCGTCAAGCTGGCCGAGGGGAAATGGGCACCTTGCTGGCATGCAAGGTGCGAGGTGCAAGGCGTGGCAGCTCGCCCAATGACGAGCTGCCAAGTGGTAGGGGGAGGGCGCATGCCCCACTGCTGCGAATAGTCTAACAAACTTAATTATCACACCAATCAACAAAATCCTAAACACACATTAAGATTAATATTACTAAAATAGTTAAAATTTAACCAATTACATAACGTTCCTGGGCGGAGCAAGACTGGAGTGGCGTGGTGGCTAGCCAGTACGGGATTGGCTGGGGTGGGCTGGGGGATTAGGGGATTGCCGGGGTGGCCGGGGCGGACCTTGGTGCGAGGGAGGAGGGTGGAAAGGGGGGCGGGATAGCTGGGGGAGGCCAGAGAGGGCAGCAGGGGAGGAGGGGGGAGTCGAGGGTTTGGTCGGCTGCGGTGCGAGGAGGAGCAGGGTCGAGAGTTTTTTGATGAGAGAAAAGAGTGACAAGTTTTTTTCTTCCAATCTTTTGGTTTTTAAAGGAAGAGCTGACCGGAAAACGGGTAAAATACCCAACTTTTGGTCGGGTGCTCTACTATTGACACCTTTTCTGTAATTTAATTTTTTAGAGTACCATTTTAGTAATTTGTTCTGAATAATGACACCATTTTGAAAAAAAATCCGAAACGCTCGTGCTTTGAGCAGGTGCGATAAGCATAATAACATAACTGTGGAACCTCATTAACCGAATAATAATATTTCTATTGAATTGAATGACGAAACGATCAGTGAATATATTGACGAAATTTTTTTTTTGAGTGAAAGTTGGTGATTTTATATAAATCAAGAATCGTCAGTTACATCCAAATCCACTGCATGAGCTACTTCAGCAGGGAGTACAGCAAAGTAGTGAGTAATTTCAGAAAAGGGACCTATTAATTTCGATAACAGATGAGTCGGGGTATTCGACGACCGACGAGTAAAACTGAATCTGACTTCTTCAAATGTTTTAGCGATCTCGATGCAGTCTTCAACCAATATGTCTAGGTCGGTCCTACTTCGTTTTCCTGATTGGAGAGCTAGTATCAGTGGTTGGCAATCGGACTCAATCACCACATGAGAGCAGACCATTTCCGCAGCTAATTGAAGACCGAGGAGCACCCCGTATCCCTCTAGCAACGTCGGATGTTTCACTTCCGGGACCAGCTTAACCGCCGCTTGTATGAATTTTCCGTTTTCATCCCTCGCCAACGCACTAATTTGGCCTCCTAAATTGGTAGCAACCCCAGCATCTGTGTTGATTTTGATAAAACCATGCTGTGGAGGTGACCATCGGAGGAGTTGGGGCGTGGCCAGATTTGATGTCCTTGATGTGGCCTTAATATAATCTTCATAGGAACCAACTGCCGCTGTCATAATAAGAGTGAATTCTCCAGAGTCGATGACATCGAAAACCATCTTGTTCCTTATCTTCCATACTCCCCATAATGCCGCAATAAGTCTACCGCCTGCAACCCCTCCATCCTCCGTAACAAAATCTGCCCAAGCAAGTAAGAAGGACGACATGTTTTTGAGAGCTGATCGAATCCCCACGCTACCGAGCAAATTCTTTGTTATTGGGCATTCCATGAAAAGATGTTCCGTTTTCTCAGGGGAGGTAAGGCATAGCGGACATAGGGAAACATCAAGAATTCCTCTCCTTTTCAAGTTCTCCTTAACAGGGATATTGTTATCCATTAGCCTCCAAAGAAAATTACGGAGTCTCGGGGGTGCATCTAGGCGCCAGCACGACTTCCAAATTTCCGGAGTCGATGTCGAAGAGGAAGCTTGTCCAGATATACTGCTTTTTGCTGAGATATCCGTGTAATAACCCGATTTGACACTGTACTCCCCATCCGTAGTGAACTTCCATCTTAATTTGTCCTCCAGGTTACGAGAGCTTCGTCTAATCGCCCGAATCCTACTCCTATCTTCATCGTCAAATAGTCGGAATAGGAGACTTTCATTCCAATTCGAGGCAGAGTAGTCCCACAACTCAGACACCATTTGCACATTATTGGAGCTCGGGAAGAGGTATCGAGGATGGCCCAAAGGAGAGTCCGATAGCCATGAGTCACACCATATGTTAATGTTTTCCTCGTTGCCCACTCTCCATTCCAAACCCAACTTGAGAAGTTCTAGCCCAGACATAATGCTCCGCCATACATGACTCGGATTATATCCGATCGAGGCCTTGAGGATATCCTTTCGTGGAAAGTACCTTGCTTGGAAAATCTTTGCTATAAGTGAAGTGGGGTTGCAAACCAATCTCCACGCCTGTTTTGCTAACATTGCTTTATTGAAACTTGACAATTTACGGAAGCCCAGGCCACCCTCAGTTTTCGATCTACTCATTTTTTCCCAGCTCCGCCAGTGTAGTTTCCTCTCACCGTCATTGCTTCCCCAGTAAAAATCACACAGCTTTTTCTCTATTCTGTCACATGTATCTTGAGGAAGGGTAAAATTGCTCATCACATAAGTCGGTATAGCTTGAAGAACTGATTTGATCAGCGTCTCTCTTCCAGCTTTGGATAGGAAACGTACCTTCCAGTTCCCAATTTTTGATTGTATTCGATCCTCAATGTTGGCGAAAATTGTTTTCTTTGATCGACCAATCACCGTGAGCAACCCTAAGTATTTCTCCTCCTCCGAAGCCATTTTCATTCCGAGTACCGAACATAGCCGTACTTGGTCCTCTTCTAAGACGTTACGGCTGAAGGTAAGCGAGCACTTCTGTATGTTAATTTTTTGCCCTGACGCTTCTTCATATAACGATAACAACTCTATTACTTTGCATAGTTCTGACTCGGATGCTCGAGCAAACAATAAAGCATCATCTGCAAAGAATAAGTGTGTGATCGGAGGAGCCGACCTAGCAATTTTCAATCCATGTACTGTGCCAGAACTTTCGGCCTCCTTAAGGATTGTAGCCAGGCCTTCCACACAAAATAAGAAGAGATATGGAGAAATTGGGTCACCCTGACGAATACCTCTGCTCGGTTTGAAATATTCCCCAGATATTCCGTTTATTTGGACCGCATACTGAACTGTACAGACACATCTCATGATCAGCGTCACAAATTAATCCGGAAATCTGATTGCCAACATCATTCTTTCAAGAAAGTCCCATTCAACTCTGTCATAAGCCTTCATCATATCTAATTTTAATGCACAGAAACCTCTTCTTCCACTTCTTTTCTTTTTCAGATAGTGAAAGGCCTCAAACGCAATCAGAGAATTATCTGAAATCAGTCGATCTGGGACAAAGGCTCCTTGGTTCTCATGAATAATGTCAGGTAGATAAGGCTTCATCCTATTCGCAATGGTTTTGGTAACCACCTTCATAATGACGTTGCATAAACTGATCGGTTTATACTCAGAGCAGGAAGAGGGGTTCTTTACCTTCGGAAGCAGCACTATGGTCGTCTCATTGAGTGAAGTTGGGTCGGCCCCCTATTCAGAATTGCAAGGGCTGTCTCCACCACGTCTCTGCCAACAATAGCCCAGTACTTCTGAAAGAAGATAGGTGAAAAGCCATCCGGTCCTGGTGCCTTGGAGGGATGCATTTAGTGTAGAGCATCAGTGATCTCAGTCTCGGTGAAGGGAAGTGTTAGGGAGATCGCCATGTCTGGAGAGATCTTTGGGGTGACCTTCGAAGTAATTTTTGTAATAGCTTCCGCCTGCCTGTTACCTGTGGAAGAAAACAGAGAAACATAGAAAGCCCTAAAGATCTCCTGAATCCCTACCTCCTCCTTCACAAGAACTCCCTCATTATTTTTTACCCCCTCTATAGTATTCCGCTTCAGCCGGTGTGACGCTTTTTTATAAAAAAATTTTGTGTTTCTATCCCCCTCCTTCAGCCACTCAACCCTAGATCGCTGCGCCCACATCACTTCCTCCCTCCTAAGAAATTCTTCGCGCTCCCCCTTCAACTTTTCAAGTTGTTGTTTCGATTCGGCAGTAATGACCTGGGCCTGTATTCTCGAAATTTGACCTTCCAATTCCTTCGTTATTTTCCTTACTTGACCAAATTCCTGTGTGTCCCAGCGTTGTAATGTTTGTGCACATGCCTTCGCTTTCTCTCCAAAGCTCGCCCCGGGTCCACTAGCCGACCACTCTGCCCTAATTTGGTCAGATAAACCATCGTGTCTCATCCACATTTCCTCAAACCGAAAACGACGTTTGCCTCGTGCTCTCCTTGATTCCGTCGCGATGTGGCACAGTATAGGGCTATGGTCCGACTTGATCCGTGGTAAAGCTTCACTAAAGGTAGCAGGATAGCAATCCCGCCACTTCTGACATGCCATGAACCTGTCCAATTTACATTCGACGTTATCTACGTCTTCCCTTCTATTGGACCAGGTAAAATAGAGTCCCCGTTGAGGAATATCCTCGAAGTTACATAAATCCGCGGTTTCATTGAAGGCATCTAGCCTACTGCGGTGAATAATTTGTCCTCCTCGCTTCTCTCCCATCGACTTGATCTCGTTAATGTCACCCCCACATAGCCACGGTAGTGGGGATTGATCTCTTAGTGCTTTAAGGAGAGCCCATGTATGTGTTCTATCTTCCACTCTTGGCCATCCGTAAATGCCTGTGAAGTGCCATATCGTTTTATCTCTTACTTCGACATCAATGTGGTGGAGGGAATAAGATAATAATATCACCGTAATGTGTCTCCGCCACAAAAGTGCTACGCCTCCACTTCTATATCGGCCATATCTTTCACAACTTACATAGATTCCGCATTCATATCCAAGTCTCCACTTCAAAGCTTCCATTTCATTCTCTTTTTGTCTAGTTTCTGATAGAAATAGAAGCTGGGGATTGCAGGTCTTTGCTAACCTGCTTAGCTGACGAACTGTCGCGACACTCCCCAGTCCGCGACAGTTCCAACATAGGACATTCATTGCATCTGGCGGGGTTGCTTTGCAACCTCCGCCTGTAGAGAGAGGGCATCCCCTGTGGTAGAAGCAATAGCTAACTTCTTGCTAACTGAACCACTGTCAACTTCCTCTCTAGCTTTCCTCTTCCCAACTTGTATCTCATCGATTTGCATGTGTTCTGAATTAGAATCAGCCAGTACATTCCTTTCCAGACGATGCCAATGTTTCAGCTTGTGTTGAACTTGATTCGTCCCAGTATCCAAACTGACCTCCACCTTCTTTATGTCGGAACTCGGCTGACTAGTATCAATGGTGATAGGAGGCTTGGGTGTGGGTGTGTCATTGGGTAGGATAGTTAAATGGTTATGGTGTGTGTTATTGGCGTCTTGTATGTAGTTAGGGAGTACGGTATGGGTGGAGGTGTTGGTGAGTGGGTTGGTGGGATGAGGCAGTTGGGATGGTAAGTTTAACGGGGTTGGCTTATCGGTCTTAAGGATGGTTTTTGCACCTAAGGAGATATTGGAGTCATATTGGGTTGGTCTTAGATGGGGCGGTATATAGATGGTGTCCTTTTGCAGTGGAGGTTGTGATAGGTATTGGGAAGTTATTGGGTCGGCGATAGTGCAGTCCAGGTTTAGGTTAGATTTCGATGGTGGTGGGAAGGTTTGCATGGCAGTTGTGAAGGTCTGGGAGAGTTTCGGGGTTTGGTTGGG
>SOPF01027304.1:67543-108250 GCA_012979155.1 Hypericum perforatum | reverse complement strand
CTCCGATCAAACTCTTGTTGCGCCCTTGCTCCTCCCGATGCCCCAACAGTAGCAAAGTTCATGTGTCTACGAGCTCTTGCATTCGTACTGTTGAACCACCCTTCGTTTACTACTTGGCGTGGTTTGAAAGGGGAGGCTCTTTGCCACACTCCAAACTTCCTGTTAGGGTCCGGCTTAGTATCTTCATCTCTCTCCACCTCACAATCTTTGTCAATGTGACCCATTTTGCCACATTCATAGCAGAAGGCCTGAAGTTTTTCTAACGTAAAATATACTGCTGCCGTTGTACCCTCGCAGAAACGAATCCTCCTTCGACTCGGGATTGCCTTGCGGACATCTAGGCTTACCCTGATGCGCATATAGCGACCATGGACGTTGCCCTTTTCATCCCACTCCACAAATCTTCCCAGTAAGTTCCCGATAGCTTTCGCAGTTTCCGGCGTGTACCCCCCCAGGGGTAGGTCATAGATACGGATCCAAAAAGGAACCTCATGTAGCTCGATCGTGGACGGTTGAACGTCACCTTTGATCGCTTCTAGGACCACAACCTGCCTATCAAAGTGCCATGGTTGTTCCTGTAGGACTCTGTTCATGTCTTTGCCCGAGTTGAAACAGAATAAGAAACGATTTGACGCAATTTCTGTTGCTTCCAGCCCATACCTTGGATTCCAAGCATTAGTCATCACCGAGAGAAAAGCCTTGGCGTTGAAAGATTTATCCGTCCACACAGATCCCACGAGCCAAGCCCTTTCCTCTGATGATTCCGGAATCGATAGCCCACACATTAGGTCAGCTATCTCTTCATCCTCCGTGCTTACGTCATGACCCGTTCGCGACGATCCTCCCCGCACCAGACGCTCCTCAGCCTTCCCCTTCCCTTTCCCATCTCTCCCCCCATCTCCCTCCTCCATCGCTCAAAACCTAAAGAGGACTCTACCCTCCCGACTCCCTTACCCTCTCTTCCTAACCCGATGTAACCCACACCTAGACTCTCAGGAGATCCACTAATTGTTTCTCAGCGTTCTTCCTAAGCACCAAACAAGTGAAAACTATGTGAACAGGATTATTATGGTTGTGTTTTTGGTGGAAAAATTGCGGTAAAACCCTAAGATTAGGGGAGATGCTCGTAAGAACGAGGAGTATGACGAAATTAAAATAACATAATCACGCAACACGTTCACTAAATGGTGAAACAATCATTGAATTAAATGATGGAACTACATTAACAAAATTAAAAATTATAATCTAAACGTGCGTATTGTAGTATCAAGTAAAAATATTTTTCTCGATCCTCTTGGACGCGTGGCCAGCATGTTGCATCAAACTGGAAAAAAACGAGTAATCTTATTTCGTGGACCTTCTTCTTCTTTACCAAGTGATAATATTAGAATTATTAGTTTTTTTTTATAAATTAGGAAAGGAAAGGTGAATTTTGTGGGCTCCATCACAAAAATATGCTGGTAAAATAAATAAAAGGTATAAAGAGTAAAATCGCTTGGTAGATTAATTCGTCCTTCTATATTAAAATCTCACGGTCGCAATGGACTTACTTTATTGTATTGGATGAATGTTTTTGTTAACCGCAGAAAGCGGAAAAGCAAAATCGCGTTAAAATGCAGAGGGGCAGGCAGGTTTTAAGTCGATACCGACTGCGATCTTTGACCCACCAGACCCAGTCAGCAGGTCATAAACCCAGCCGTCTACTTATGACCATTTCCATGTAACCCGACTTTCTTTTATTATATAGACTTCCATCTAGCCTACCTAATATTTGAACACTTTTTTAAAATATAATTTGGTATATCGATCAATATAAATTTTATTTAATATTTTATGATTTTTTTTTCTCTAAAATGATGAAAGATAAATAATTCAAACATTATTATTTTTAGAGTGTACTATTGAGTTATAATCAGGATTCTAATGGAGCCAAACTAATGAAAGATTTTAACTCTATACATCTTAATTAATAAGTAAGAACATATTCACGATTGATTTAAGTATTAAATTCCCACCAAAACAAAGTTGTTAGTATTAAACATTATTACTTAGTAAACAATAACAATCATAAAATTATTTCTCATGGAAACCGAAGCGACAACGAATTGTCTTTCCATGCATGTATTAAATTGAGTTAAAATATTGAACTCGCGTCACCACCAGCTAGTAAAAAATATATTATTCAACTTTTCAACGGTCAACATTCCAAGGTCGACAAATCAAAGTGTTCTCGCATGTCCTAGCTTTGACCTCGCTTAGCCAAAGATTCCAACCGGCCTAGAAACATATCCCACGCGACAAGAAATACATATATAAAGCCAATACCCAACCCCAAACAACATCATTTGACCGTGTCCGAAAATAAATATTCCAACCCAACCTGCTTCAAGCCTCTAACATCGCAATACGAACGGAATTGGAATTCAATTCCTGATAATATTGGAAATGGAAGTTACCATCCCTGTTCATTTCCTGTGCCCAATTTCTCTCGATTTGATGAAGGACCCGGTTATATTGTCCTCCGGAATCACCTACGACCGTGAGAGCATCGAAAAGTGGGTAGAGGGTGGAAACCTAACGTGTCCCGTAAGCAACCAACCCTTGTCCACCTTCGACCATATACCCAACCACTCCCTAAGAAAGATGATCCAGTGGTGGTGCGTGGAGAACAAGTGCTATGGCATCGAGCGGATCCCAACCCCACGGGCCCTCGTCTCCCACCACGAGGTCTCCGCGGCTTGCACGAGGATATCTGCGGCTGCCCGAGTTGGGGACACGAGGAGGTGCATGGAGTTGGTGGTGAAGATGAAGAGCTGTTGCAAGGATAGCGAGAGGAACAAGAGGATCGTCGCGGATAATGGAGCTGGCTTCGCGTTGGCCTCGGCTTTCGAGTCTTTCTCGAAGGGTTTGGTGAAGGAGAACCTCGCTCTACTCGAAGAGATATTAACACTTTTGGTGTGGACGTTTCCGCTTGGAGAAGACGGGCAAGCGAGGTTAGGATCGTCGGCCTCGTTAAGTTGCATGGTGTGCATGTTAAAGAGCGGAGACTTATCCGTTGGAAGGAACGTAGCGTTGGTACTTAGAAAGTTGGTGTCCTTAAGCCAAGTTCATGCAAATGCTTTACTTGGGGAGGAAGGTATCGTTCATGAACTGTTTAGACTCGTCAAAGAGCCGATCTGCCCTCCAGCCTCAAAAGCTTCTCTTGTGATCATCTCCCACCTGGTTCCATCGAGCGAGCGGGCTCTCTCCTCGCTTGTGGACATGGGTTTGGTCTCGTTGTTGGTGGAATCCATCATCGACGGAGACAAGGGAATGTCCGAGAAGGCATTGCTGGTCTTAGACCGACTTTGCGACAGCCGAAAAGGGAGAGACGAGGCCCTTAAGAACGACCTGACAGTACCTGTTCTGTTCGCGAAGATATCGATAGTCCCTGATTTGGCGTCGGAGTTGTGCGTTTCTGTGCTCTGGAAGCTGGTAAAGAGCGATAAGGGAGATGACGAACGAGGCATGGTGGTCGCGACTGAGGTGCTACAGCTCGGGGGGAGGGCTAATCCGTTTCAGAAGCTATTGGTGCTGCTGCAAGTTGGGTGCGGAGAGACCACAAAACATAAGGTTAAGGAGTTGTTGAAGCTGTTGAATCTTCACAGATCTAAGTCGGAGTTCTGTGTTGGTTCTTCCTTGGAATTCAGGTACATCAAGAGACCGTATTGATCGTCTCTCCTGGATCAAGCCGAAGTGTATAAATCGAAATTTCGTAGACTGACAGAGATATATACTATTCAATTTCTCATTTTTCTGATTGTACAATCCTATACAACAGAGAAACTTGTGAATCTTGCTCATTGATTGAATGTTCACACAGGAATTAACCAATATTTTTTGGAATTGTATAGACCTTTTATCGTTTGCAGCATATTCATTCTCTTCTAGTTTCCTTGTTCTAAATCTGAATCTCATAAACCATATACTTATTTATTATTTATTAAGATTGGCTTCTGTCAGAGATCGAATTCGAATTCAGGAACTTTCGAAGTACGACTTTTAAACAATTATTTGGACTGACAAAGTAAATGAATTCCACTAGAAATCCACTGCTGCTCTCGATCCTGCAAGGTAGCTATTGCATATGCAAGTAACTGCTTGATAAATTCAATTGAGCTTTACTTTCAATGGGAACTTCAATTACCTGCAAATATTGTTTTAATCTCTCGTATTCATTCATAGTCAAGTACTTTTGTGCTTACATAAGAAGTGGCTCTCCAAAATGGTGTATTTTCTATTCGTAAAGAAAATCGCCAAACTCAATAACCAATAGACAATAGTAATTGTCAAGTCTAGCAGAAGCTAACTTCTCAATAAAGCTGAAAGGCCAACTGAGCAGATGAGGGACTTCAACAATCACATGTATGGCTGCTCCAGTGATGATCAGTTGCATTCTACGACCTTATTCCGATGCCTCATCTTTAGACGTGAAACCAACTTCGAACGTGTCCGAGTTCAGCACTGAACTTCTGATTCGAATCCATAGCCAGGAAGCATCAGTAGATCCTCATAACCAACATCATAATCCGGATGATACTCACTTCTCAGTGGGACAACAGCATTGCAACAATTGGAGCAGATGAACAGAGGAGGCACATTCTGGTAGTCCTCAATCCCGTTGCAGCGCGTATGCTGCCAGACTTCGCAGACATCGCACTCTACCATCCTCTCCCCATCATCATCCTTTGCCCCACAATCACATTTTACCTTCCATATTTCCGATCCACCCTCGAACTTCAACTCGGTGTCAAAGTTTAGCCCGATCCCTCCGATCCAAATCTCCGAGCCTGACATGACATTACCAAACAAGCATTGCCCATCTCCCAGGTCTCCTGAGTGTTGAACTTCCAGCACCAAAAAGTTCTCCATTAAACAGTAGGTACCCCTGAAAGCAACCTGAGCAGCTCTCTTCAGTTCTAAAAACGTGGCTTGCAATGGAACAGTAACGATCACACCGGGAGGCATTATTTCAGCTGATGCCATTTCGTTCCTGTTCGAACCAACCACTGCAGAGCAGACGAATCGGAGCATATGGTCCTTCTCATCCTTGAATGGCCATTCCTTGACATAGAGCTTGGTATCTAGGATAGCTTGAGCTGCCAATTCGATCAGCTCCGAATGAGGATGATTCAGAAGCACATTTTCGTACAGGTACACCATATCATCGTATAGGTAATCTTCAGGGACTACCTCTGACTTTGAAGACTGATGATGCAGAGAAACATCCAATGGTTCCTCGTCATCAGCTCCTTCCGGAATCGCCTCACCATTGTTAAGTTCCTCGATCGAGTACTCCAGAATCTTCGTCCTCGGGTTGACATCCCGACGAACAACATAGCTTCCAATTATCACATTGTTCATAGACTTGAGGACATTATCAAGTAGGCCAGTGTCGCCTATACGCATCCGAGCTGCATCTCTCACGTCTTGCCTCGTCATCCCTCCACGACCATCGGGTTTACCGGCTTTGTTTTCTTTCAGTGCTTCGACTATAACACATGCAGCAAACTCCAATCTCCTTGGAGGCCACCTGCTGTCCAAAGAACTTATCAGTGAACTCAGTTTCCTCGGTTTCGTTACTTTTTCCTTCCCCAAATGTTTCTTCCGTGGAGCGTATTTCTGCCACAGTGCAGTAGAATCATCGTGTCTTCGTTTTGTCGATACAGACCAGAATGACTTCACAGAGAGCATGAATCTGAGAAGATCCGAGAATGTCACCAACGGGACTTCACTTAGCTCCACGTAATACTGTACTAATCTCTGCATCGTCCTCGATCGATCCGTGTCACGAAAATCAGATAAGATATCATCAATTTCCATCGAGCTTAAGATCTCCATCGCTCTTCGGTAATTCTCCTCTGTCACACCGAATCCTCCACGGGAAAATCTGTACCCCCATCTACCGAACCATGAGTACCCATACGCAACACCATAAAGCAGGCGAAGATCCATGGAGTGCTTCCTGGACACATCCTCAACACTGATTTTGCTGCAGGTTTTTCAACAAATGAAGATAAGAGAGATCCATCATACCATGTAAAGAAATCGTAACTGATGTTAGCAAAATTCCCGTACCGAACACGTAGGTTGGAGCAGATGCGATCCCAGAGATCCATGATTTCTCTACCAGAGAAGTACTTTGAACCACCTTCGATGCCATTAACGCACAGCAAGTGACCGAATCCGTTGCAATGGATTAGTCCGTGCAAGAGATGGTTACTGAAATTACAAACACCTTCTTGGACTCGTTTGCTCCATTGTTGAGTTTCTGGAATGATGAAGTGATACTTCCTTCTCGACATCAGATTGCCGCCCCAACCTAAACAGATAAAGAGAAAAGATCGCAATTTTATCAGAGAAACCAACAGAAACTTGCTTTCTTCGACAAAATATTGAAAAACTCGATGCATTTTTGCAGATAACTACTTCATCTCGATTCAGACGCTACGCTAAAAGATCGAATAATCACAAATTTACAACAGAAAAGCATGAAGTAATGAACTGGCTGATCAGTGAAGAACTACAACAACCAAAGAGAATTTTCAGCTACACATATACTCTTCAACCAAAAGATTCGATCTTTAACCTTCAAGAACATAGGGAAGAACCAATCTCCGTACCCTAATACATGCAAAATTAAGAAAAGAACGAATCTTTGGCACTTCATCAATTAACCAACAAAGACCCAGTTGGGAAACCATCAACACATCATCATTAAACCGACAAAGACGATCGAAACAACGGAAGAGATAACCGAGGGAGGGGGCCTAACCTATGCATCTGCAGTGATCACAGAAGGGTTTTACCGAGCGCCTCACGTCCTCTTCGATGGTGTACAACGGCACGATGAAGTTCTTACCTTGAGCCACAAGCAGAGTACACCAAACCCGCATCCCGTCCACCTCGTACCCCTCGGGCTCCGTGCATTGCTGGAGGAAGAGCCTGACGTTGTCCAGGAATGGCCCGCCGGAGCTGGTCGGGACGACGCCCAGCTCGCCGAATGTGTGCCAGTTGAAGAGCTTCGGCCTCTTCCTTTTCCTGCAAGCTTCAAGTACTGGACTCATCGCCGTGGTTTCTTAATTTGTCCTTCCACTTGTTGATCTTTTTTTTATCCTTTCAGGTGGTTCGTCGGAGTTTTGTAACGGTATTGGAGAGTTAGTTACGGGAATCTTGGATTTTTAGCTTCTTCAGGACTGATGTTCCCGCCATTATGTGCTATGGACGACAATGCCCTTATCTATTGCTGTTCTTGGAGGCGTTTATGATGAATGGGTCGAAGGCTACTCTCGTCTTTTAGCAATTTTATGCATTGTCGTTATAAATGGTAATTTTTTTTATAAACGGTATTGAAACGGACTTTTTTTTCTTTCGGGGAATTGGATTGATTCATTAAGAAATACTCAAGAGTAGCATACAAATCAAGCCAGCACAGTGGCCATGGGTGAACCTCCAACACACGGAGGCCCTTACTAAATAAGCACAGCCAATAGAACAAGGAAAAGACATACCCTCAACCCAAGCATGAGAGAAAAACCACAACCTATGGAAAAGCTACCCGCCAATCCGTAGTGTCCCCTTTGCTATAAAGCAAAGTTGCAGCCGCTGGCCTCATTAAAAACCTATCCGGTAAATCCACTCTGCCTGGAAAAAACTCGGACTAGGAAAAGAGTGCATTGCGGATGAAATTCGCTCAGGCGATGACACTGCTTGAAACTGAAGACTACAGATTGCCCCTTACACCCATGCCCGAAAAAAGAAGAAAAAGAATAAAAAAAAGTAAAAAAAAAACCCCCACCCCAAGTTGGCCGAGCAAACAAACCCGGGCAAACCCCCTTAACCAAAAGCAGCCCTTGCTTTAAGCATAGCTACATCATAAGCAATGGCCTCGTTGATCTCTTCCGGGAGGGTCGAAAAGAATTTGGTCTCCATACTTGTGTTGAACCCACGCTTGGCGAGTATGTGAGCAACCTGGTTGCCCTCTCTTTTGACGTGGCAGAATTTTACCTCCCCGAGTTGCATAGCGAGTCGTATGCCTTCATTGGCGATGATTGAGAGATCGCTTCTGTCTCCACCCCTGCGTTGTATCGCGTGGACAACTGGAAGGTAGTCTGACTCGATGATGACTTTTTGTAGGCCCATCACAGCACTGATTTCGATCCCGAGTAGCAAGGCCTCGCCCTCTAGCATGGTAAGGTATAATACATGAGGACAAGCTTGGGTCATAGCTGCCACAAAAGTACCCTTCTCATCCCTGACTATTGCTCCAATTTTCCCGCCCGCATTTCTATGGAAACCACCATCGACATTAACCTTGAGCTATCCGTATCCGGTGGTGACCAATTTTTGGAGCTTGAAATTTTCTTGACTTGGTCCGACTCGGCTGACTTTAGGAAGTCATCCCAGAATTTCAAGCCGCTTTCAAAGAGCCTACGCCGGTTACATTGTTCCTCCGGTCAAAAGATGAGGTGATTGTGAAGCTTCTAGAGATTTCAAAGGCATGTTGCTCGTCGTCCACATTCGATATTACTTTCATCGGAGAATAAGACTTTAATGCCCTGCTCCACGTCTTGGATAAGCCCTGCATCCTTAGGTATGACCCATTCCTCCAAAAATACTCCTGGACCAGCTGCAGTTAAAAAACAAGTGTACTGTAGATTCTGCTTCACTTCCACAACCTGGGCACCTATCGTCAATCTCGACACCTCTCTATCTAAGGTTAGTCCTCACAGGTAGATTATTATCCACAATGCGCCAGACCAAGTTTTTGATGCGAGGAGGACACTCGATGGACCAGCAGGTGTTCGACACTCCTTTGTCAATCTTTGGTAGTTGGGCTAGCTTTGTGGAGTCCCACAAACTATTGAATCCCACACGATAGCTACTTCGCACCGAGTAAGTCTCCTCCCGTGTAAACTTCCACCTAACTTTATCAGTATGCCCAACACGGCTAACGTGGATAGAGCGCACATTCTCCACATCCTCCTCGGAAAAAAGCTCTTGTAAAAGTGGGATATTCCAGCCTGTGCCTTCTTCATTCAGGAGCTCCGCAACCTGTTGAAAAGAATCCGAACCTGGTCTGATGTACGTGGGTGAACCCGTGTTCAACTGTGGGATCCATTTGTCATGCCAGATGTTATTCAATTGGCCATTCCCCACTCTCCACTCCAATCCCTCTTTGAGAAGAGATATCCCTTTGTAGATGCTTCTCCACGTATAACTACTCGTATTGCCAAGGGGGGCTCCAAAAAAGGCAGTCGTGGAAAGTACTTATGCCGAAGTGTTTGGCCCGTGAGTGTTTCTGGGGATGTCAGTATATGCCAGGCCTGTTTGGCTAGTATCGCTACGTCGAAGTTGTGAAGTTGCCTGAACCCCATGCCCCCCTCTTGCTTAGACCGACACATCCTTTCCCAGCTACACCAATGGATTTTGTTCTGACCTTCCGAGTTGCCCCAATAAAACCCACAAAGCATCTTCTCGATTCTATCACAAGTACCTGCAGGCAACAAGAAACAACTCATTATGTAGGTAGAGATTGATTGTAAAACTGATCTAATTAAAGCTTTCCTGCCCGCACGGAATAGAACTCGAGGCTGCCAAGTCCCGATTCTATCTCGTACGCTATCCTCCAGTTGTGCAAAGACTTATTTCTTTGATCTTCCTATGACGATTGGGAGTCCCAAATACTTTTCTTCCATTCTGCCTCTACGTATTCCTAGCATCGAGCAAAGACGCTCCGCATCTATTGAAACGGACCTTGGGAGGAGGAGAGCAATGCAAACTTCTCTTCTTCTCGGTTTATCGGTTGGATTAAATCGAATGTTTTTTTTAAATAATTATTTTATTTATTATATTTAGCTGCAAAGTTTGTCATGTATCAAAATCACAGTTCTGAGAATTTTTTTAAATTTTTTTGGTCAATTAAATATGAACCATTAGTTTAGTTTAATCTCTCTTGAGTTTTAAAATAAAATAATGAGTAAATTGCCCTCAGGTCCCTGAACTTTGCTAAAATCACTATTTTCGTCGCTACTGTTTCAAAAAAGAGGATTTCGGCCCCCAACTTTGCTTAATTATCACCTTTAGGTTCGTAGTTCCGGTTTCAGAAAATTTTTCCGGTAATAAGGGACCTGAAATGATGTTTTTGCCCTTTATTTAAAAATTTAAAAAATAAGATAAAAAATAAGGGGCAAAAGGACAAAAGAGTCATTTCACCAAAAGAGCCCTTCATCTCCTCGACCTGAATCAAACAGAAAAAAAATAATTTTTTATATTTTTTTTAATTTTTAACTAAAGGGCAAAAGAGTCATTTTAGGTCCCTGTGTTTCCTGAAACCAGAACCAGAGACCTAAGAGTGATAATTAGGCAAAGTTGGGGGACGAAATTCTCTTTTTCAAAATAGTAGGGACGAAAATAGTGATTTTAGCAAACCATAGGGACCTGAGGACAATTTGCTCTAAAATAATTGTTCTTGGAAATATATTTTAACAATGTGATAATTATGAGATAAAATAAATCAAATATATATTCAAGCAACTTCGTTGTTCATTTTATATTGTTTTGCGACAATTAAGTTGCAAAAAAAATCATCCGCAGCTTTACTTAAAAGGGTTTAGAGTATTACAATTGAAACCTTGCCCAAAAATGCAGCGTACAAGCAAGAACAACATAGAACGCCAAGAGGGAAAGCAACGGAGTTGATCAAGTAAAATGAAATCAAGACTTTGTCAACTGTACAAAACTGGTGAACGATACTTATCAATGTCGACCGTGCACAGTGACAACGCCAAAAATTCGCGAGCAGGAACAATTAGTAGGGATCGTAGGCCGTTGGACCTGGTCTAAAGGTGTTGAGCTCTCCAATCGACTGCAAAATAACCATCTCCGTCGTCGTCTTCATCACTGGATGATTCTTCAGCACTAGAATCTTTGCTAGGGACTCCAGAATCTTTCTGACGATTGACAGATCTAGCCGCCATTAGTTCAGTTCTCTTCTTCCGCAACATCTCAACCTTTTCTCTATAGGCCCTGGATAATCAAACAAGCAAATTGGAGGCTCGAGTAATCAGTGTGGATACCTTCAAAAGCGTTATCGCTGTGGGGCGTGAACAACGCAGAAATACCAGCAGAAAGCTTACCTCTGCTCTGCTGTTTCAGCCTCTTCTATCATTTCAGCTGCATCAATCTACAGTTCATACATAATGTATATTATCATCCTTTGACATGAATATAAATCTTGCAAAGCTTAAAACATATCCACAAATATGATTGAAAATATCCCTAACCTCCTCTTCTTCCAAGCGATCATCAACCTCTCGTAAGTCCTCTTGTATCATCTTCTCAAACTCCTTATACTCGTCTCTGACACAGTTGTAGAAGTAGTGACGTAGGACATCAATCAGAAGTTGAAACACAAAGCTATTTTGGAAACTTTCAGCTCATGGTTCGGAGACAGAGAAGTTATATATGAGAATCGGACATGTCAAACAAAGAAACCGTGTAATGAAGCAGCTGAGCTGATATTCCTTGTAGCTTACAAGAGCAACTCTACCGTAAGCAGGACAGTTCATGACGTGAACAACATATGGGTCCATTCCTAAAACGTGCATTAAAGTCCCTAATAACGGAAATAAAGATACTACCAAATTATAGTCCATCAAATGAAGTCTTTCCTAAATAAATATTCAAATCAACCAGGCTGACCTTATGAAGTCATATTATCATATATGCTAAGATAATAAACATGGATACTGAAAAAAAATTAACAACTCATGGATAAAAATATATTTGAATGAGTTCCCCAAAGTGATGTTTATCTGGCGTTCAATTCTTTCTGCCTATAATCTCTTGAGGTGAATTAAAAAAAAAATCTCAATAACTTCCAGAAGGCTAATATTGAAAGCAAAAGAAAAATGAGAACTCACTTGACATCTGGCTTAACAAGCTTAATACCGCGGGCACGTAAATCAGCTTCCTTATTGTCAAAAAAGCCTTCAGGCAATGCTCCAGTCACTTGCTTGGTTCCTGAGACAGTAGTTACCAGTGTCCCTTGTCCAGAGTCACCAGTTTGCTGAGCCGGCAACCGACTAGAATGTGTGAGTTCGTCTGCCTCATCTGCTGAATAAGAATTTTTTGAGGTGTCATAACCAGATTTTTTTAACTTGTCAATTGTAATCTGTCTTCATTGGCTTAGTAGTTTAAATTACTCGAGAATAATGTGTTAAAAGAAAATATGATCACTTATAAACCAAATGCAGGATAGAATGCAATAATGTCTTCATTGACTATGACATTGTACAATGTCAAAAGATCAGTACAAGCTATGCATTTAACCTATTATCATTCATAAACGCCATCAGTTCCTCCCTCACATAAATTTTAAATAATTTCCAACCATTCGTATTTCATATTCCTCTCCTTCTCGGCGACATCTATTTCTCATGCAAGGAAAACCGACGGACTGCTTCAACAAAATTATATTTGAATCTTCACAACGACCGGTGAGCCATCTAGTTACACAGTGTGTGCACGTCAATCAACAAGGCAAGGAAAATGAATAGTTCACTGGAATAACTGATAAAAAATAATGGAATCTGAGTTTCAGAGCTTATTCAGCCATTTCAGCCGTTCATATATCGTACTTGCATCCATCGAAAAAATACCAAAAAAAGACATAAATCATCACATCAAACGACGCAACATTTGGAATTTCAGAGATACAACTCCAAATAACTGTGGAACTCAGCAAAACCACAGTTGTACTGCGCCATTACAGACACCAGCCGGTTTGACATTCCCTCACCCAGAATGAAGAATTGAGCAGAGCAATCCTAATTTTTGCATTAGTGATAAGACTATATTTGGCTAGTCATACTCAATAGGAAATGGTGCACACATTCAGTTCAGAGGAAAAGCTCACCCTTTTTTTGTTTCTTGGCAACTTGATTATCAAAAAAGCCAGGAGGAAGCATGGATGACGTCCGAGACGTAGAAGGTGAGGTTGAGGGTTCTGTCCTCTTGTCATGCAAGTCCGCGGTCTCTTCATCTTTAGCTTTTCTTGATTCTTTGCGGGGTTCGGATTTTACACTTTTGGTAGCTGTCTGCCCAGTTGCATTAGCTTTGAACTTTTCAATCGCCTGCCATTTCAAGAGTCAAGACCAGGTACGCAGACTCTTTGCAAAAAAAACGGCTTTATCCATATAAATCTTAATCCATAGAGAGAGCCCTAGCAGCATTTGCACAACCAGAACATATGACCATTTTCAAAATGGCATCCTAATTCTACAATGAAAGAGCAGAATTCATTCTATTATCCATTACCCTCTGCTTGCAAATGTGGAACACACGAGTGAGTATAAATTCTAAAAGAGCATTGAGACCAAAGAGCCAAATAAGAAAAATGAATGCTGAGTTAGGACATTGGAAGAAGCAATAAGAATCGAAAGTCGAAACAAACAAAAATCTGCTTGCACCTACAGAAGCTAGTAACCAATCCAACCATAACACCAAGATAGCTAGAACCTGCAATTCAGTCATAGATAACCAGTCGGTCCCACGATATTATGTCAAACACCAACCTCAATTCACTAGCACGTTCAACAAAAAACAATACCCGTTGCCCTAAAAAGCAAGAAAAGAGAACAAATCCCATCCTCACCTCGTGATGCTTGCGCGAAGCCTGGTGCGCATCCCACAAGGCTTCTGATTTTAACACTACATTGCAAACCCTACACACTGGTTGATCAGATTCGTTGTACCTGCACGTTCAACGGGGCATAACAAACACTCACACAAATTATACAACCCAAAAAACAAAAATCAGAATCCCTAAAACCATTCAATCCAATCAACAACTTTTCTAGTTCTCAAAAGAAGACCAAACAAGCTAAATAAATAGAGAGAACCCACAAATTAGAAATCGAAACCCAAAATATCCCACCTGACGAGTGGAGAATCGATGCGCTTATCTTTCTTCTGGGCGTTCAATTTGGCTCGAAACAGCGCCTTCTTCTTCTTCGCTGCTGCTGCGTCCATCTTTGTTTTGTTTATTTGATTAAAAATTTTCACTAAGGCAAAGAGCGAACAAATATTGATTAATGGAATAAGCGAAGATGAGATAGCTTCGGGATGGGTTTGGGCTTATAAACCATTAGGAATGGGCCTGGGCATGGGCATGGGCTTTGGTTTAAGACCTGTAGACTAACATTAACAAGCACGGCACCAAACCGTCGGTGACTATTTGGTTTATAATATTTTATATTCAAATTCATTTAACTGACTAATATAATTTTAAATCAGAAAAATTTGAAATGTACCAAAAATGCATTTTCATTAAGACGTATCAAAATCTGATTACACTAAAATAAAATCCTTAGATTGATCTAATCACTTACTATTTTATTTTATCCTGAATATATAACTATTTCTAAATAAAATACTTCGGGCATGACATTGCTTCTTAACCAAAGTCGATGCTACGAGGCTGAGTGACCATTTGGTCCAGTGACATTGGGGTGGGGCGAGGTGGGGTGAAGTCTAGGATCGACCGTTGGCATAAACATTTCTAATGTAACAGAATAGGATTTAGAATAAGATCTATAAAAAAAAGGGAAAAGTCCTCCTAGGGCCCTTGTGGTTTGACCCGTTCCCAGATAGGTCCTTGAGGTTTAAAACGGCGATAATCGGTCCCCGTATTTCTAATTTTCACATCTGAGTCCCCCCGATCCGGTTCGATTCAAAAATTCAAAGTTCAATCTCGCAATTTCGGTGACAAAAACGC
This sequence comes from Hypericum perforatum, assembly GCA_012979155.1. Lineage (NCBI taxonomy): Eukaryota > Viridiplantae > Streptophyta > Magnoliopsida > Malpighiales > Hypericaceae > Hypericum > Hypericum perforatum. Next base: position 93,432 of record SOPF01027304.1, on the reverse strand, counting down.
CGATTGTCGACTCCAGGTGACTCACCAAAGTGTCTCTGAAATGTAGATACCAGTTTTCACATGTTTTCGTCACCTGAATTGCGAGATTGAATTTTGGATTTTTGAATCGAACCGGATCGGGGAGACTCAGATGTGAAAATTGAAAGCACGGGACCGGTTATCGCCATTTTAAATCTCAGGGACCTATTTGAGAACGGGTCAAACCACAAGTATCCTAGGAGGACTTTTCCCAAAAAAAAATTCCATGCTACGAGAGAGAGGGAGGGACCAACGCAATTAAGCGCGCGTGTTATCTCTCGCCAGTCTTCATCGCCGGGGAAACAAACTTCCGATCACCGACCAAGCGCAATGGTTACTCTCCCGCTTTCGCTGGTTCTCCTACTTCTCCACTTCCGCCTCTCCTTCTCCGGTCAGTTCCCTTCCCCCTTCCTCCGGTTTCACTGCCCTGACCTGTCAGCTGCCGTTCCTCCATTGAACTATAGGTCTCTGATTTAGGTCATGAAAAAAAATAAAAAATGAAATTAGTAATTTAGGTCTCTGATTTGTTGAAAGGGAACTGGAGCTAGGTTTCAGTTTTCCTAATCCGCACCCTGTCTTGATCGCCTTGCTTTTCGTGATTCGGTTCTCTGCGTTAGGGCTTAGGGTTTTGCTGTGCTTTAAGTTTGTTCTGGTGTTCCCGACATCGGTGGTAACTGGTACGATAGGATTGGCCATCTGTCTGTCAAGTTCGCTATGTTTCTGGTTGATTTGTGTGGGGAAGAATCGGAGGTTTTATGTTGGAGGAGAAGCTGTTGACATTTGTTATTGATTTTCATCTTTGCGATATCGCAATTGTTACGTGGAGCTTCTTGAGTGCTGCAATACTCTATATTTAATGCCTACGAGTGCTAGGCTTGGTGCATCGTTAGTAGGTGGTTTCTGTTGTTTCACACAAAAGCGTGGATGAAAGAAGGAAAGTGGGAGGTTGTTTGATCTTACCTGATATTGGGTTTGAAATGGAAGTATTAGTAAACTTCTTAAACACTTTTTCTTGAGATGCCTGCGAGTGCTAGAGTTATGGAATTTCTTTAACAATTTTTCGCTTTTTTTTTTTTGGATTTCAGAAAACTTTGATGCCCTGGAATCTGTTCCCCAACTCCTTGATTCCATGTATCACACTGTTGATGGATTCCCTTGTGTTAGGCTGCTTAATCTTTCCGGGGAGATTGGCTGTTCGAGTAAGACGCTTCAACAGCTTTTACTGTACTGTTTTGTAAAAGTGTGTGTCTTATACTGTTGACCTGTCCTTTTCCACTGTATCAACAGATCCAGGACGTGTTCCTGTCGTTGCTCCGGTTGTAAAATTTAGAAGTGGTGAGGATCTGGCACATCCATCAGCAGTTTTGGTGTCCATTGATGAATTTGAACAACTACTTGACAGGTTTGTTTAACTGATTGACAAATATCTGAGGTTGAGGATTGCACATGTTCATGTGGACCCAGGATTTATCATCTAAAATTTGTGTTCCAAAATCATAAAATGAAGTAGGTTTGAGTTTCTTTGTACAATGAGCAATGCTTGCTGAATTTCATTAGTTTTAGATCTTAGATTAATGTCCAATAAATTTAGGAGAAATGATTATTTTGCTTCTAGGGTTTCTTCTTACTTTTTTCAATCTAACTTTTGCAATAAACAACTTATTAATTACTGGTCTCTGTCACTTGTATAGATGATAGTCATGATACCACTGTTGCATTATATATACAAATGGTTAGATATTCTGCCTTACGTGCTTCTACTAAATGGCAACTATCATTATGCACTTGAATGAGGTTTTGACAGTCGAAGCAATCTTTTATCTTTATTTTTGCTGTTACACCGCAATAAGCTGGACACAAAGATTAGCTTTCTTCTTCTGGCATGTCTAACTGTAGCCAATTGTTGCTAGAGGATGCTCAGGCGTTCAATCTAATTATTTGTGTTGTCTACTGAGCTGTTCTCATTTTGGCTTTGGCAATGATGAATTTGGTAATGACTACAATCCTATGCAATCCACTAGTGTCCCTGGGTCTTTTCTGTTCTCGTAAAGGTGCATCGTGGTTCACCGCTATTGTTTCTATTTTGTGTCTAGAAATTGGAGCTTGTGGTGATCTCAGTCTCAAAAATTTTGTGCTTCAGAATATCAAATGATCCGAACTATTCAAAAAATGTTGGTGGTGTTCTGGTTGAATCGGGAACTAACATCCAGAATAAAGGTAAATTCGGTTCTCTGATTGACAAAGAAGACAGAAGTAACCATGTTTCTACTATTTATTACCTCTCTTGATGCTTCTGTAGTCTGTACAATAATTGGACGTCATAATTGTGTAGGCTTTTCTCCTGATCTGAAGTTTCCAGGAGCCGAGTTTGCGCCTTACCAGAACAAAAGTTATAGATGGAACTCAATTGTATGATATGAAACTTAATTTTTTTTTTTAAATTTGTGACATTTCATTTCAAATTACCAAGACAGTATCATTACTCTGCCAAACAAGCTGAAAATTAATATTCTTGATTTTTCAGGGATCTGGCATTATGCAGCGAACCTATAATTTTCCTATATTCTCACTCTCAGATGATGACACAAAACATATTGAAGAGGTAGAATTAGTATTCTCGTCTTTGCAATTTATACTTAACTTTTGATATTGTTTAAATTAATAGATGGTTCATTGCTTATTAGCTACGCCTACAAAAAAATTCTAGTCTTCTAACTCTCAATGTTTTACGCCTACAAAACAATTCTAGTCTTCTAACTCTCAATGTTTTGTTGTATTATAAAAAAAAGGGAAAAGTACAAAATAAGTCCTGTGGTTTCGCGCTTTTTTGACATATGATCCTGTACTTCAAAAACGACTAAAAAAGTCCTGACGTTAGTTTCGGAGTATCACTTTTAGTCCTCCGAACCTAAATTCGTCCTGAACCTATGGAAAATTACTTTTTCATCCCATTTTTTTTACATTTTAGTCCCAAATAGGTGTAACTTTTTCGTGTGAACTCCGATTTGGATGATTTCAAGTCGGGTAGGTTCGCAACACATTCGTCTACGACTTTTATGTTGTGAGTTTTCTGATTTGAGCCTTGCGTTTTTGAGTTTCATGTGATTTCGGTTGGTATTAGGATTGATAGGCTTAGTTCGTCGACTTTCGGTAGAAAAATCATAACTTTCGCATACGTACTCCGAATCGAGCGATTCCAAAATGAGAGGATCCGTAAGACCTAGATCTATGATTTTGTTGTTGAGTGTTTGGTGAAATTCGGAAGTAGGAGACCCCAACGACCGCTGAAAACCCTAGCGACCGCTGGGAGGGTTACAGATTGTCGAGATTTTAGAGTCGGAGAGAGCCGACTTGAGGGACTCCATATCGGAGAGGAGAGATCGGAGGTCGTCGACGGCGAGGATGAAGTCCTAATAGTGAGCCTTGCAGACCTCCTCGATCTCGGACTCTTTGGAGCGGGAGAAGTAGCGGAGGTTTTGGAGGAGCACCTCCAGTTTCACGGTGGCGAACTTGGAAGCAGGTGAGGGGTATTTCTGGAATTATATCAAGTCCAGACTGGTGAATTTCACCAAACGCTGAGGTCTTCTACTTCCGAATTTCACCAAACGCTCAACATCAAAATCGTAGATCTAGATCTTACGGATCCTCCCATTTTGGAATCGCTCGATTCAGAGTACGTATGCGAAAGTTATGATTTTTCTACCAAAAGTCGACGAACTAAGTCTATCAATCCTAATACCAACCGAAATCACATGAAACTCAAAAACGCAAGGCTCAAATCACAAAACTCACAACATTAAAGTCGTAGACGAATGTGTTGCGAACCTACCCGACTTGAAATCATCCAAATCGGAGTTCACACGAAAAAGTTACACCTATTTGGGACTAAAATGTAAAAAAAATGGGATGAAAAAGTAATTTTCCATAGGTTCGGGACGAATTTAGGTTCGGAGGACTAAAAGTGATACTCCGAAGCTAACGTCAGGACTTTTTTAATCGTTTTTGAAGTACAGAATCATATGTCAAAAAAGCGCGAAACCACAGAACTTATTTTGTACTTTTCCCTAAAAAAATGTGTAGCATGCATATTTTATTTAGAATCAATATGTTTTCTTGAAGTACGGAAAATATATCACTTCAAACGGTCACTGTAGTTTCTAGAACTTTAACCATCGCGATTATAAATCAAGGCATTAAATTGCCAATCAGCTGGTGTACAGTTCAGATAAACTGGCATAACTGTAAAAAAATTATAAAGAAAGAGACTATACCTTTTTATGTTCACTTCAAGTCAATTTATGAATTGGGGTACCTTGACTTCTTATGAACTGGAAAAGATTTAAGTTCGATGTTGCATCTTTTGAGCCCCTTGGTAGCTCATTTATTTACCATTAAATGAATGTGTTTACACTTTCATTGTTTCTCCAGTTGGCCTCAAACAATGAGAAGAAGACTAGTGGTTATACTTATGATGTGGTTGAATTCGATTTGGTGATGCAGGTAAATTCTTAATGCTTTCCACTTTTCCAACTACAAACAATGAATAGATTATTAGAATTCGTTTTTTTTACTTGATGAGAAAGTCTTGAGTGCTTGTCATGCTTGTCCGTAGACAACGAGAATCGGAACACATACTTCAGAATCTTGTTTAGAAGAAGATACCTGCCTACCATTGGGTGGATACAGGTAAGCTTATGTGGCCTTTTTTTCTTATTTGAGTTCTTGACTTGGTTTGCTTCTCCAGCTACTTGTATTGCTTCCTGAAACTGTGGAGTGTTGTTCTTGTTATGGTGATGTCTGGAATAATTCGTGTCCGTGCTTGAGTAACTGTCTGCAATTCTGTCATGATATATCAATGTTTGGGGATAGCTCTGATAGAAGGTAGAAGATGTCGAAATAAGATCCTTTGATGTCAAAGTACATCCTTAATGTCTTAATTCTAAAGGGACTCATTTGTAACAATGCAAAAAGGTGAAACACTCATCATGTCTGAATCATGGTCACTTGCCATCTCAGTATTTTTATGTATGAAGCTCAACATACGAAACTTGTAAGAAACCAAATAAACTGATGTTTGGAACTTACAGAAGTTAATACATGCTTTGAGTCAGCTCACCAAAACTCAACGGCATTCATGCGTTCCTTTACCAAATGTATGTTTGCTTACACAAAGTGATTAAAAAGTTGGATGTGGTTGGCTCATTGGCTGGAGTCCAGTTTCAGAATTTTCATATACGCATGATCCTTGATAGTTGTTCAAGCATGACTTTTTTGGCTGCAAGGCGTCAAGTTCGCCCACATGATTTCTCACCCTCTTGACATGGCCTTTTGTGAAGTCAGTTTTCCAATGATCTCATATGATATATGTGAAAATAGATAGGATAGGTGTAATCTGCTGCACTACTTTTATTCATCTCATGAAGAGGTATAAATAGGCTTAACTTACAAGAGAAGTGAGGAGGAAGAAGATAGTCGTTGCACACAAGCAACGGCTCCTTACACCTAAGAGACAAACTAGGGAACATAACCTATCTACTTTAACCATAAAGCATGGGTTCTAATATAATTAAACTAGGTAAAGCCTAAAGCACTAACTAGGATAAAACAACAAGAACACACTAACTAATAAACTAACTCACCAGCTCATAAATTATTCAACACTCCCCCTCAAGTTGGGTTTGTGCAAATTGAACAATCCCAACTTGCAGTTGGTTAATGTTCAGCTCTTCGTTCATGGCTGCTTGGCAGATTTTCTTGCCTCTTTACGGCCTCTTTCTCTCTCTTCTGTAATATCAACAGCCTTCTTCAGCTCTGCAACTTTTGGCAAAGGCCTGGGCACTTGTCCACGGAGCTGGTTCATTGTTATATCGCACAAACAGAAATCTGCCTCTCTTTGTGGCCATCGTTTCTAACTTTTCACCAACGTTTCTCAATCCAGCCTGTTGTGCATCATCAGGAGTTCCAACTCCTTGGCATTGTGTACAACCAAACTTCTTGAACCCAACACCGAACTGCCCAATCATGCTGACATCGGCACCAGCGGCAAATGCCTCTTCTCTCTGATTTTCCAACCACTTTCCTCTTGGGAGGTTTGAAGCTCTGTGATAAATCAGTGGTAAAGTAGAAGGAGAAGATGCGGAAAAAATGACCTGATGTTTTCTGAGTTAAAAACTCTTCATCTTGCAGAGCATCTTCAGTGCTTTGTTCTGCAGATTTTTGAGCTTCTATTGTCCCTCTTGGCTCGTCATCCTCGTCATTCACCTCCGACTTTGACAACGCTGGTAGCCTTCTTGTCCAAACCATAAGCAATAGCAGCAGCAGTAGGCTCATTGATGATTCGCATCATGTTGAGTCCAGCATCCTTGGTAGCCTGCCTCTTTGCACTCGCCACCTTCTTCAAAGCTTCCTCTGCCTCTCTCTTGCCTTTCTTGAGAGGCTTCGTGGCAGAAACCACAGCGGGATCAGCTTCAACTTTGGAGGCAATCCTGCAGCTAATCCTACAATGGAAACAGTAGAGTGCACATGTGCGGTGTCGATCTTCTTCTTTTTTTTCTTGTTCTTCTCCTTTTTTCTCCTTCTTCTTCTCCGTCTCCTTCTGTTTCTCCTTCTTCTTCTTCTTCTCCTTCTGCTTCTCATTCTCCTTCTGCTTCTCCTTCTTCTTATTCTTCTTCTTCTCCTTCTCCTTCTCCTTTTGCTACTGCTTCTCCTTCTTCTTCTTCTTCTTCTCCTTCTGCTTTGGCGACGCCTGAGAGATCAGCAACTTTGATCAGCAACTTTGGTCAGCAACCAATCTCTCTTCTTGTTTACTAAATCTTCTTCTTCTGGTATTCTCTTTCTGCTTCAAGCAGTAGCTTGTTCGTGGCAAGTTCAGGAGCTGGTTCATCTCAGCCTGGAATGCAACCTTCTCCATCTCCGCCATCTACTTCTTCTTCTCCTTTTGCTCTTCTTCTCCTTCTGTGGTTCTTCTTCTCCTTAGAGGGAGCTTCTGCTCCATATGAACAGCTGCAACAGCAGCTTCGTGTATCTGTTTGTAGATACACTCAATACACACATCATTCAATACTCCCCCTCAAGTTGGGCTTGTCCCAACTTGCAGGACAAGTATCTAAATGATTAGTGTGTAAACAAAATGTCAAACTTGCTGGACATAATCACAGCAGAGGTTTGAACAAAAAACAGCCTTGATCTTCAAACTTGCTGGACAAAACAGCAGAGGTTTGATCTTCAAAGGACTGATAACAGGTGGCTGATTTTTTCCAGCTCTTAAAACCTTGATATTCAGCAGCTTTGATCTTCAAACTTGCTGGATAAGTTCACAGCAGAGGTTTAATCTTCAAAGCTCTGATACTGGGTGGCTGTTTTTTTCAGCTCTTGACCCCATACCTCCTTTTTAGAGAATCCCACAGGGTTTTTTGATTATAAACCTTGGGCTCTAAGGTACTATGGATTGGCCTAATGATCAACTGATCATAAACTTCCCACAAGAACTCCTCCTCACTCTCTTTGGTGCAAGAATTCTGCCCAGAAATGAAGCCTCTATACTCTTGGTATTCAAGGCCATTCTGGCAGCAAGAAATTCTGCCCATTTAGTGGAGTGGGAGTGAACATTTGGTGGGTTTTTTGGTGTCACTCCTTGAAGGAGATGAACTTTGGTGTCACTCCTTGAAGGAGATGATCTTTGAGTTGCAGCAGATTGTGAGATGGTTTTTTCAGCCATATTTGGATCTTAAGGAGGCTCTGATACCATGTGAAAATAGATAGGATAGGTGTAATCTGCTGCACTACTTTTATTCATCTCATGAAGAGGTATAAATAGGCTTAACTTACAAGAGAAGTGAGGAGGAAGAAGATAGTCGTTGCACACAAGCAACGGCTCCTTACACCTAAGAGACAAACTAGGGAACATAACCTATCTACTTTAACCATAAAGCATGGGTTCTAATATAATTAAACTAGGTAAAGCCTAAAGCACTAACTAGGATAAAACAACAAGAACACACTAACTAATAAACTAACTCACCAGCTCATAAATTATTCAACAATATATGATGAATGATATGTCTTTTGCTAAAAGATGAGCCTGCTAATCATTAAAAAAAATTCAGGTTTCTTTGTGGATATTATGATCTCAAGTTCTAATTACGCCTCTTCACCATGAAGGACAGTGTTTGGTCGTCGCTACCGCCCATTAATGTTTCATCAGAAAATCAAAAACCCATTATATTGACAGTGGCATCAATGGATTCTGCTTCATTTTTTCGTGACAAAAGCCTTGGTGCGGAATCCCCCATCTCTGTATGTTGTCTTCTTGTATCATCAGCTCAATTTTTATATTATTGTCTTTCTTACTGATTTTCCTTCTCAAAAAAATGCGAATAAGGTTATATTGCAACTTTTTGCAGGGACTGATTTCATTGCTAGCAGTGGTTGATGCACTTTCTCGATTGGATGGTTTAGGCGAACTTGATAAGCAGGTTTGTGCAAAGTTCTGCAAAGGAAATATATCTTCTGAAATATGATATGGGCAGCCCTCTGCTGTCCGGGGTCTAACCAGTGAACTAGCAGTCACGAATGTTTAATTTTATAATGCTGTTTCTAGTTCCCTGCTGATAGTTATCTGTTGATGGTGCAGCTTGTTTTCTCTGTATTCACAGGAGAATCATGGGGTTATCTTGGTAGCAGGAGGTTCTTACTTGAACTTGATCAACATTCAGATGCCGTTAAGGGCCTCAATGGTTCTCTTATTGATATGGTATCAATCCAAGTGCTATAAAAGAATTTTGAATTGCTTGTGCTGTCCTAAGTCTGCACAGTTTGCCATCATTTTGTGTGATGATTGTTGCCTTCTCAAGCATGAATGCATGCAAAAAAACATTTACAGGTCCTGTCTTGTATCCAAGGGGTGTTGCGGTATCTAGCTTCTTATACCCCATAACTGTTATGCTAGAGTTGCATGATACGGCAAATGATTGTCTTTTTATGCTATCAAATTAGGAAGTATATCCTGGATAGCATAGCTTAACTAATGCGATCTAATAGTCTGTCCCACGAGTTATTACAGGTTATGGAAATTGGATCTGTTGGAAAGGCCTTCAAGGATGGGAACAATACTTTCTTTGTCCACACAACAGAGGTGCAAACTCATAACACTTGATTTCTGTGATCACTATCATTTGTGATTACTTCTGCATGATTTTCTGGAGTATCCTCATATTTAATTCTTATGGACCTGGAACCTGTTTGGCTCTAAACTATTTAGTATAATTATATATATATATATAGAACCACTGGTGGAAGGTTTATCAAATGGAATCTACTGGTTTTGATGGTTCTCATTCTTAATGATGATTAGTCTTCTGGTGTTGCCCTTTAAAAACTGCTGCTTTGGAGGAACATTTCTTGCTCAAAGGCGCTATGCTCCAAATTTCAAAATTTCCCTGTTTCTTCATTTCTTTTTTGGAAAACACCTGCTATCCAGTAGCTGAAATGCCCTTATTTCTTTAACCCTGCATTAATTTTAACCCTGTGCTTTCTTTTTATTGATAATTAATCAGAAAGTGGGTGAGAAATTGTTTGGATGTTTTTTCCATACTTGTTTGTGTGATTCATCATGGTTTTTAGTTGTTGATTATTATTTAGGAATTTCCCGCTTTCCTTGAATTGGTGATTGATTATGACATCTGAATATAATGAGATTCTTCAATGCATAATGAGCATATTTCCTGTTTCTTTCACTTGAAGGTTTGTGACTTGCAGAATATTAGATCAGTGTCTAACTCTATACTTATTTTGTTAGGCATCTGCTGCAACAAATGATACTTGGAATGCCTTGAAACGTGCTCAAGATTTGCTTCAGTCCCAGAACATTACTGTTTCTTCTGCTAGCGCATCAAATCCAGGGATACCACCATCATCCTTAATGGCATTTGCAAGCAAGGTCTGATTTATCCAATGTGATTAACATCATTTTGAAATGTCATGCATTTTCTCTTTCCATGAGTTCATGAACTTGTCACAAGCCTTATGCTTTTCCTTCACTGGCAATTTGTTCAATACAGTTTGTTGTCACATTTTTCCGTTGTGCAATAAATCCATAATTGACACCTGGAAATCCATGATTTCTTTAGTGTCTTTCTTACTTAACAGAGAAGTATTAGCCACCCCTTGATCTTGTTGTCAATAAACAGATATCAACTGTGCAAAACAGACCCATCTATAGGGGTCTTAAATATGCAAAACTATGTAGCTAGTTATTTTTGCAATTGAAAGAGTGCTTTAAAATTGGAACGACTTGGCAGATTAATGAGCTAACATTAGGATAATTGACAACTTTTAGCCTCACTTTTATCAGCTTGTTCAGGAATGAAAAGGAACAAAATTGGTCATATTATTTCCGAGTCTCGAGATCCATCTGTTGGCTTTCAACTGACACCAATTTAAATTTAGATTGACTCGGGACTTTACTGCTCCTCATCTACCCTTGCATGATTGAAGAAGTCGCAAATATTTAAGTCTGAACTCTATACCTTGAAGGAAATAATGGAACTAGAAGCTTCAGCTTCTTTTGCGCCATGCTGTGGGATACTTGTGTCAAAACGTATGCTGATTATTGTCTTGCATGCAGAGCTCATCAATTTCTGGGATCACATTGGAAGATTTTGATACTGTGTTTTCAAACAAGTTTTACCGTAGTGAGCTCGATGACAAGTGTGAGTTCAAAACAACATATTATTGCTAGCATGATTCCTCTGTTACCTTTCTAATAGAGAGCTTATTTCGGTGACTAAAACCTTTGACTTTTTGACGGGATGCAGCAAACATCAACTCATCAGCCATTGTTGCAGCTTCTTCGCTCTTTGCTCACACCCTGTATATTCTTGCCGGTGGCAATAACTTGAGCCGTTTAGCTCTAAGTTCCATAAATGTGAATGCTTCACTGGTGGAAGAACTAATAAGTTGCCTTACAGACTGTGACCCAGGTTTGACTTGTGAGTTGGTCGGGAAGTATATCTCGACAACCGCTAGTTGCCCCAGCAGTTATGTTGGTGTCATTGAAGGGGAACCTTCAGCTAATCCTTACCTTGGATCTGTGAATGACGTTTCCCGGTTCATATGGAATTTTCTGGCTGATGTAACTTCAGTTCCGGATCAGAATTCTTCCTCTGACTGTTCTAAAGGTTGCAACAGCAATGAGCAAGTCTGTGTCAAGGCAGAAAAAGATGGGAAGGGAGTTTGTGTAACTTCTACAACCAGGTATCTTCTCACTCCCGCAATATAGCAGTGTTGTTAAATTTCCCGCTATACTGGTAGTGTATTGGAAATTCGGGTCACCGTTACAGAAGTCGATACGATATGTACACTTTCGCTATCCTTCAAAATACCGCCGATTTCCAAGATACCAGTATAACCGTATAGCTAAAATAGCAAAAACATAATTTTTTGTTATTTTTTCTATGCTATTAATGAAGAAGTTTTATTATGGTAGGACTCATTAAACTTTACGTCTACTCATTAAACTTTACGTCTAAAAGAAAATATTAGACTGTTATGTACTTAAAATATCTTATTGATTATTTACCTTTTAGATATCTTTTAATGTTTAGGAATTTAGGTGATTAGGTTACAAACTATTCCTAGTTTATTAACATGATAACACGATTAGGTTACAAACTATTCCTAGGAATTTAGGTGATTAGGTTATAACCTAGTTTATTTACCTTTAAAACGTCTTATACTGTTTAGATCTCTCCACTGTTCTTCTTTTGGTTCATCCCCACCTTTAATTTATTAAAATTGATGCCTAGCGGGGAACCATCAATTGTTGGAATTATGAATTATTTATTTTCAATTATTGAAACTTTTCATTTTGGTTCAATTTTAGTTTTGATTTTTTGGGTTTTGTGACTATGCATCATACTTGTCTATTTAAATTTTGAGTTTATGTTGATACACTTCTTTTAATTTTTATTTACAGTTTTTTTTGGTGTGAACATTGCTTTATTTCATAGAAATTTATATTTATTTTTACTACTTTTCGACTTCCGCTATTTATCCGCTACGCTATCCGACATTTCACATATTGGATTTATAGTATTCCGCTGTTTTTCCGAAATACTATTCAATAACACCGCAGTATAGGAAATCCACTTCTATGCACCTTGATATGTGATACTGTTGGGATTACCAGTTCTCTGATCTGAATTATTGCTACTTATATATAATTCAGGTATGTGCCTGCATATTCAACTCGCTTGAAGTATAATTCGGATTCTGGAAGTTGGAGTGTTCTACCAGCAACTCCAACAGACCTCATGGGAATGGTTGATCCGGTGTGGACCGAGAGTAACTGGAACACCATTGGAATCAGGGTGTACACTGCTCAGGATGCGTCTTTTGATCGTGTAGTTTTGTTGATCGGTATCGGTGTCACCCTCTTGGCCTACCTCGCCGTTGCATTGACCAGAGCCTTCTTGATGAAGGCCTTGAAGCAAGATTAGAGCTGTGTAGAGACTATTGCTTCCATTTACATGGCAGATAGAATTCTTGCAACCTCTTTTATTTTTGGATTCCGAACGCAATCACAGTTTACTGCAGAGGAAAACAGCGTATTGATTTATGAAGCATCAACAATCCAATATATTCTACAAACAAGAAAGCTAGTTTCTGGTTTTTTGTTTGAATAAGAAGCTAGTTTCAAGTACAAATGTGTCGTTTTCCCCTGCTATCAACTACCTTTTCCACCATTAACATATTGCGCAATATCTTGAATTAGCATTTCCATGTTGACAAAAGAAGACCCTCCTTCCTCCGATGCCTTTTTCCCAATTTCTGCAAGAGCATTAGCTCTTTTCCTTCTCTTGCCATTTTCCTCATCTTCCTTCATTATTTGTTGCACAGCTCTCACAATACTTTCTTTGTGAACCAACACACCAATCTCCTCTTCCTCTCCCCAACGAAGCGGAACCTGAACTCCCACACTTGCACCGATGTCTAACACTTGCACTGCCAACTTCTCGTTGCAGAACTGATCAGCAAACAATGGCCACGTTACCATTGGCACGCCTGCGGTTATCGCTTCGAGCGTCGAGTTCCATCCGCAGTGCGTTAGGAATCCTCCGATTGCGGGATGTGACAGTATTAGTACTTGTGGAGCCCATCCCCAAATTATCATACCTCGTCCTCGGATCCTTTCTTCGAACCCACTCTCCGCAATCCAATTCTTCAACAATTTTGAGTTGTCCCTTTGCCTAATGACCCAGATGAATGGTATATTAAGCTCCTCTAAAGCCATTCCGAGCTCGACCAGTTGCGGGAGAATCAGATTACACAGGCTTCCAAAACTGACATAGAGCACTGAACCTGTCTCCCAAGTGTCGAGCCACTTTGAGCATTCGTTTTCATCAACCAATGTCTTGTTGCCCCTCCGAAACTTGTCGATGGTTTCCCTATTACACAACGAAACAGGGCCAACACACCAAGATTTTCCAGAGTAAATCTTGTTCAATTCAGTAGCGTATGCTGGCTCTAACTCCTCAAACGAATTCATAATAACTCCGTACGTACCCTCCTCGGCTTGCGCGACCTGGTTGCAGAACTCTTCCAAGTTTTTGAGGATAGGTCCTGGTAATTGAGCTTTGCAGAGTTCAATACGATCTGGCAAGCCAGGCACGATGAAGCGTTCCCATTCCGAATTCACACTTTCAAGTATTCCAGAGGAATTCACTTTACGCATGCACACAGAAGCAAAACAACTGAATCCAGAGAAAGATACCCTTGGAACTTGGTACTTGGTCGCTATGCTTGCTGTCCACGGAAGGCACATGTCCGAGATCAAGCAACATGGTTTTGGTGTTAGCTTTTTGAACACCTCTTCCGCAGGTTGTTGGAGCAATGAAGTGCCTATGCACAGACGATGGGACATGCCTAAAGACGACAACATATCGAGATTCTCGCAGTCTTGTGGCAGACCAGCTTCCTCGTGAGGAAGTTGGAGTTTGATCACTCTGATCTTAAGATTGTACTCAGTGGCACGAGCCAAACCATCTTCGAACCTCGCCGCGTTGGCAGGCGTTGTGATTATGGTGACGAGCGCCCCATGTTGAGCTAGCAGTCTGGCTATGTCCACCATGGGAATCAAGTGGCCTTGTGCCACGAAAGGAAACAAGACAAAGTGGAGCTGGTGACTAAGGGAAGCCATGACAAAGTTGGCAAGGAAGAAGAATGGTGTTGCGAAAGAATTAGAAACTCTTCGTATGCTAGTAGTTTTAAGTACGTGTGTTGTGGTTGGAAAAATATGGACTTCACGTTGTTATATGGCTATCCTTCAAGGACAGAAACGGACAGAAACTCTCCCTACCAAGTTATCGTGTGGAACTAGGACTCTCCTAGCCTAATTACACTGCAAGTTGGGACAATCTTTCAAGGGACTCGATGGACCACATTAACAAACCTAGAAACCTAGTTCGAGTCTTCAAAATGCGGGCCTTGAGAAGGTTTGGCTCAGTTAGTCGATATGGTGCGACGTACAACGAAAACAATCTGGAGTTACAACAATACTTTAAAGAGCCAAACATAACTAGATTAAGAGATAAGAGGGAAGGCAAATAAAAATTTACCAGAGAATATGCAGCGATGTTTCTTAATGCTGCACTGAAAAGGCGCCGAAAGCAGAGAAATACATGCGCACTCAGTTTTACAGAGTAATAATACATGAATGTTTTTGCGACGACCTAACACACTTTTATTGGATGTACCTGCAATGTTCCAGGAGCTTGGTAAGAAAAACATCACCCAGAGAAACATGTCTTAAACTTGTCGTCAAAATCTGCTCATTTCTTCAATAGCTGTGCAGTGCATTGTGCCATTATCTTTGAGGCCCTGGTGATTGAATTGGTCATGTAGAAATTCTCAACTGCAGCTTTAAACGGAGTTGGGCTGATTTTTTTGGTGCACTGTGGCTTCAATGATGCCCCAAAAGTAGCAGGCTCTCGCTCATCGAGGTTCAAGAGATTCGGAGCCACGGTCTTAATCCGAGACCGAATAGCCCCAAGAGAGTCATAGGGCAAGCGCGCTCCTGCTACTTCGGAGAGAGCCCGGATAATCTTCCAATCATCTCTTGCATCACCAACAGTTGGAACAGCAGGGAGAGTCTCCTGAGCGCATCCTTCAGTATTTTCGTATGTTCCTTCCTTTTCACTAAAAGCTGAAGCTGGGAGAATGACATTAGCCCGGTACACTCCTTGGTCACCGTGATGCCCTTGGTATACAACAAAAGCGTCCTTTGGGATCTTGTCAAAGTTAATATCATCTGCACCCATCAAATAAACAAATTTGGCAGACTCGATAGATTGGGTGGATTCTGGTACGAGACCAAGGTCAAGAGCTGCTGCCTGTGCAGCATGGAGAAGCAGGACGTTCAATCCATTCCAATCAGACCTCACAACCTTTCCTTTCTGGGCAATAGTATCAACAGCAGCAAAAACTGCATCTTTGTCTTCCCTCTCAAAAACTCCAGCACCAACAATGATGGCTGGATTTTTGGCATTCGAGATTACCGAGCTAAATGGGTGTTTGCCATCAGCGATTTCAAGGAGAGTTTGAGGACCGGTACCAAGATGCTGGCAATCATAGTTGAACTCAGTGGGAGAACCAATATAACCAACCTTCGCATTGATTGCTGTAACAGTCTTGCGGATTCTGGCATTTACCATGGCAGCTTCAACTCTTGGCTGCAATTTACCAATAGCTACGATCAGTAATGCCAAGGTCCAAAACAAAATGCAACAACTACAGAGAAAAACATTTATATATCCACCGGTATTACCTCAGTTCCAACCAAAAGGAAAACATCTGCGTTCTCGAGACCACTAATGCCACTGTTCATGATGTATCCAGAACGTAGATCAGCATTTGGACTGGGGCCATTTCCCTCACACCAGATGTTGTTAGATCCCATTTTGTTTAAGAAATCTTTCAGGGCCATCATAGACTCAGCATCAGAGAGTTGACCGGCGACGCCAACTATTTCTTCTGGTTTGGCTTCATTAATAACCTCCGCAATGATAGCTAATGCGTCTCGCCAACTTACAGCCTTAAAGCGGCCATCGGGACCACGGATCATTGGGTCATTAAGTCTCTGCCTCTTCAAACCATCATAAAAGAATCGTGTCTTATCCGATATCCATTCTTCATTGATGTCCTGAAACAGATAAGTCAAGCAAGTTATAACTTGTCTAGTAAACAAACAAAGGGATTCAAACCCTGCTAATGATAAATGCAACAATAAACTAAAAGACCGTCAGAGCCTATGCATCATACAGTATGAAAATGAACTACGTCAAGTCACTGGTCCAAGAAGAAAAAGGTTACGATCAGGAGTGTTTCTAGGTTCAAGAGATCCACCGGAAGAGAATCCAGAAAAAATGTTTATCAAGACAATAAAATATCATGGGACACCGATGTCCCTTTTTCTCATTGAAACAAGGAACTTGATGATACTAGAGAACAGTAAAACTACCAGAGATGATCACTAATTCCTGTAAAGATCAAGCATAGCTTCAGCTAACCAACAGACAGCAATCCATTCACAGCCATTCTACCACTCAGACAGGAAAAATGTTTCAACAATCTAAAAATCCAACACAGGCAAACTCAAACCGTAAAATGATAAGTAAAAACCTTTCTCATCCCTCACTTTGAAATGATCGACTCTGGATTCTAGAAGACGAACACGCCTGGAAATATAATCAGTATCTTTAAACCTAAGTTGCTTGAAAGATATTACCCAAATTATTATCTTTTGGATAAACAATCATTTCCTTTTCACCATTAGATTACTTACAAAAAAAAAATCTACCATCAGACTAGAGCAATGATTTGCACTTCAAGGCAGAAAGTGGTCATCAATCACAGCTGAAATAAACAAGAGATGATGAAGATAAAACCACACTGACCTCATTCAAGCGGGGAAGGATACGCATGACCTCTGGGCCCCTGCTATCAATCCGAATATTCGAACCGACAGCGTCAGAAACATCAATGCTCTCTGTTCCCTTCAACTCCCAATTTCGAGCTTTAAATGCAAACGGTTTTGAAGTAAGAGCTCCAACAGGACAAATATCAATCACATTTCCAGAAAGTTCACTTGTCATAAGTTTTTCAACATAAGTTCCAATTTCTTCTCCACTTCCGCGACCCAAAATGCCAAGATCCTGAACGCCAGCAACTTCAGTGGCAAACCTAACACACCTGTTGAACAGAGAAAGAAGTAAGAAAGAAAAATCCATCAGAATTTGCACAAAGGACATCTAAGAGGCACTCAATTAGCCAATGGATCTCCAATGATGCTAAAAGAGGATATGCAAACATGTAGTAGAGAACTGAAGGGGTATTTCTAGCAAAACGTATCCTATAATGATCCAATTAAAGTCATATGTGGGAGCATTCAAACAACTGTAATTTACAGCTTCAGAAGGTTGACCATGATATGAAAAGAGCCCAAGGAGAATACAGCCTGAGTCCCAAAATAGCACATCAGAAACATAGAAACAGTTCCCAAGCATTGAGTTTGACAATGACTAATCGCAATGGCAGATTAATAACAAATTAGACCATTCTTTTTCAATGAAAGCTTCATTTATTAGGACCCAACTTTATTTAAACTCAATGTTGGCTAACAAGACCAAGGTTCAAAAACCTGCGAGAGGCAACAACATCAGGTAAAGATGCCCTAGTCATTCAACTTATATTGCCAAGAAACATGGAGTTCGCACTAATCACAACAAGATCACTGCATATCAGAATCCAAGAGAGATGCACTATACAGACCTTGTACACTGAATGCACCTCGTCATCACAGTCTTCACCAAAGGTCCGAGATTTTTATCAACCACAGACCGTTTTATCTCAGTGAATCTACCCCGATCAGAACCAAACGCCATGGACTGATCCTGGAGGTCGCATTCTCCTCCCTGGTCACAAATCGGACAATCCAGAGGATGATTCATCAATAAAAACTCCATCACCCCTTCTCGCGCCTTTTTAGCCAGAGGCGTGTCCGTCTTAATCTTCATCCCTGAACCACAAAACATCGAAATCAACCACAAACCAAACAAATTACGAAAACGAAACTCAAAGGGACGAGATAAAGTAGCAAACCGGGGAGGGCGGGCATGGCGCAGGAGGCGACGGGCTTGGGGGACTTCTCGACCTCGACGAGGCACATCCGGCAGTTACCGGCGATGGACAAACGGCTGTGATAGCAGAATCGGGGGATGTCAACGCCGGCGACCTCGCAGGCCTGGAGCACCGTCATCCCCTTCGGGATCTTCACCGGATACCCATCCACGAACACCTCGATCGCGTCCTCCGGGTTCGGAAAGTGGACGCGGGCTCCGGCCACCGGGTTCCTAGGCGGGAGATCCGCCGGGGGTGGCTCAGGCGCCGCCGCGGCCTCCGGGGACTGAAGCCCCGGCCTCGTTACGATGGATCGGACTAGGCCGAGTCCGACCCGAGGGCCGGACCGGAGAGCCCTCGACGCTAGCAACCCTAATCCCATGTCTGAAGCAGAAGTGAGAGAGGTACAAGGTGGGAGGAAATTGGGGATTTTGGATTTGTGATTATTTTTGCTCTTCGAGATTTTTGTTTCTGTTGTGGGCTGAGTCGGTTTGTTTGGCCCAATAGCTGAATGGGCTTATATGGAAATGATATTTTGACGTCCATTGGATAAAAATATGCATGGGTCAAAGTACGAAATAATGGATAACGCTTGAATATTAATTGATGTGAGAATAGCTTTAATTTAATTAAAACAATTTGAATATGATTTTTGGAATGCATCAGTCGTATCGCCAATCAAAAATTAAAAGTATGAGTGTTGTTTTTTTCGCCCATGATTTATCCAAACATAAATAAAGTCTCTATTAACTAGGAGGAGTATGAAGGGAGAAGGGAAGTGAGTTGAGGAATAAAATCTTACAAATAATTACTTTAATTTTCTCTGCATTTCATCTGTACTAGCAGGCATGTATAATTAATGTAGTCATGTGAAGATTAGATTAGCAATACTATTTTTTGACATTGTAAAGTAACACAGATATGTCCATGTCAAGTGATACCATGTTACAATACTATCCACGAATGAAACAATA
The DNA here is from genome assembly GCA_012979155.1 of Hypericum perforatum. Taxonomy (NCBI): domain Eukaryota; kingdom Viridiplantae; phylum Streptophyta; class Magnoliopsida; order Malpighiales; family Hypericaceae; genus Hypericum; species Hypericum perforatum. The sequence goes on along the minus strand of SOPF01027304.1, from coordinate 74,266 downwards.
CTACTATACCGTGACACAACATAGTTGAAAATTTAAATGTAGTTGATGATTTTCTAGATTATAGAAAAGTCTAATAATTTTAGAAGACATTTCTTATTGAATGAAGAAAATCATAAATAGTATAACTAATTCAAATTATGATCTACATTTTAAATTTGATTTGTTAATTCTTCATCCTGATCCTCTTTTGGATTGGAATTTGGAATATTTTAAGGGTAAATTACATTCAGCCCCTTCTAGTTTGACGTATTTAACATTAGTATCTCTCTAATTCGCAAATTGATTAAAACCTCTCTAATATGGCGAATTTATACTATTTGACCCCTAAAGCCAAAACCGATGTATTTTTCCAGCGATGTGCCACACAAAATGACAAATATACCCCTGACCTAAAAAAACTCTCTCTTCTCTTTTTCCTCCCTCCTCTCTTCCTCCTTCCTCCTCCTCCTCCTCCTCCTCCTCCTCCCCCCTCCCCTCTCTTTCTCCGCCCTCCTCCTCCACCTTTCTCCTCTTTCTCTTTCTCCCTCCTCCTCCAGACATGCATATGTGCCACGTGGGCTTAACATGCCACGTGTTGGACATGCCACGTGCTAGACATGCATACGTGGCAATAAGTGACGCACATATGGCATGCCACGTGGCAACACATGGCACCCACGTAGCGCTCATGCATACAGTCATACCTCCTTATAAAAGGGAGGAGAGAGCTAGTGACAAATCTATAAGTTTTTTACCCTAACTCAGAGTTAAAAGGGACGAATTATGTATTAGTCATGTAGGTCTTGGATTTTGTAAATCAAGGCTATTTGTGAAAATTATTCATGTATCTGGTACGATTGTGATCGTGAACCGACTGATGACACTACTTTGTTATAATCATCCTGTGGAAATACACTACAACAAGTAAGTCTTGTTATTTATTAATGAATTTGCTCGTTAATTGTACGGAGATTAACGATGATTATGTGTTAATCACGAAAAACCTTCAAGATTATACGATTAACTCCCGTGTTAGAGATGATGGAATGATTTCTAGTAGAAAAAGGGGACAATATAACTACATCAAACATAACCTAGTGACATAGACATTATTTTATTTCAAAGAGGTTACATTGTAACTATATACCGTTTTAGTCTTATGAATATAATAATATTATGAGATCTATAATATTGGAACCTAGGGAGGGTGGTTGCGGAGTATGCAAATATTGGATTCGTGGGTACTTGGATCAGTTTAATAGATTATTGGCGTGATTTTAAAAAAATGAGTCGAAGTATGTCCAAGAAATATTCCCGTACTCCAGGTCAGATCGTTCGACCAAATTGAAGATTACTTCTTGGTCCCGAAACTTGGTGGTGCTGTAAATGGTCTCAGCCTCATTGATTCGTATCGTAGCTCCCCTTTGATATTTGGCCATGGGTGCTTGTGGCATTTTAACCCATTCTTCTCTGCAGTTGCACCCTTTCGATTTTATCACGCCCGAAGGGGATTTTTTTTTGCCTATTATTGTTTCTCTTATACATAATGGAGCGAGGTTTTTTGCCTTCTATAGCTTCTTCTTTTCGCATGGCCATATTTTTCCTTTTTATATAAATAAACATGAACAATTTCTTTGGTCATTACCCTGACATCTTGATTGAATAACCTATGATCTCAGAAAATATATCTCCTACGTCATCCCTATCTCGTGCACTCAGTTGTACTCAAATTTAGAATTGTGTGAGTGTTTTATTGCCTGATTTGATCTTTAACTCCATACGTCAAATAAGTTGAGCAATGGGTATCATATTCAACTCATTTGGAGCACTTAAACTAAACTTGGCTTTAGGTGCAGACAACCGAAAACGTGCCCCGCGCCAAAGGTTTAAGGCCAACGTATAAACCGTGAAAAAAAGAACACAACTAAGTGAAACAATAAAATGGTAATTTCATCAAAGTATAACAAATTAAAAAATATCGGATACATAATAAGTAAGTTTTCATTTCAATATTGAATATTGTAATCATAGAGTCCTGTCCCAATTTATACTCCGACTTTTATCACCTAAGTCACTAAAAAATTGAGACAAATTTGTGACATATGATTTGGAGAGTTCTTTTAATTATGATGAAAGTTGATCAACCGAGTACGTAGAATTAAAGAATGGGGCTACACAATTTTAAAACATTTCCGGAATAATTGTAAGTTTGCTGCACATCATGTACTTACTAATATTAACTTCACAAAAACAAAAGAGAATGTCAATCTTAGTAGATATATATATATATATATATATATATGAATCAAAGGGTAAATTATCATTGATTTAGGATTTCTATTGGACATATAAATAGACCTTACCTAATCAGTTTAACCTAATCACAATCCTCTCCTATTTGTGAAGGTGTGGAGCTCCCATAGTCGTAGGAGGAGAGAATGAAACCACCCAACAATCCCAGCACAAAGAAGGAAAGTCATTCATGTTGTCCTCCCTCGTTAGATTCAAATTGGCGATCGGTTATTTGTCTTTAAATAAATTCGAAATTGTTATTATGCCCCCACTAGGATCGAGGAGAAGATCAACTAACGGAGAGGTCGCTACTAGAGAAGGGGACAAATCAGTTTCGTAGGCAAGAACAGGTAAGTGAGATTTTGTTTTGAGTCTGTCTGAAATCGGATTCTGATTCAGGTCTGAACACATGCAAACTATGGGAACACGATTCGGATTTGATTCTAAAATTGAATTTGAATCCGTGAGTATTGAATCCTTATGAATTAAGTCGATTTTCTTTTCTTTTTGGATTTGGATTCGGTTCTAAAATCGAATCCAAATTTGTATGCTTTGCTGATTTTGTGTTTCTGGATTTGATGTGTGATTACGAGTTATACTTTGCTGGTTAATGTTTTGAAATCGGATATGTATGATTGAGTGATGTGATAAGACTTTTGACAAGTGATAAGATCTGCTATGAGTTATGTGATTAGTTGGTTAAGTAGTTGGATAGGGGATTTTCCGTTAGAAATACTTAGTTGGTCAAATGTAGTCGGCTAGGACACTTCTCTGAAGTTATTATATTAGTCTGTTAAGTGTTAGTTGGCTAGGGGATTTATGGTAAGTGATTGATTGCGATGAAAGTATGTTTAAATTAATTTCACTTACTGAGTTTATTCAACTCATGTCAATCGTATGTGTTCATATCGTTCGAGCGAAGATCGGGATAGGGGTTAGAGAGAGTTTTCCGCTGTATTTCATCATCATATGGTTTATAAACTTTTAGTATTTCGATTTAAAAGGCAATTGCTGTATTTGGCATTATATTTTGAATTTGGATTTTTCCATTGAAATAAAAGTCTGGTGCCTAAAAATATTTATTTCCCGGTATTTGTCACTTCCTTATTTGGGTCGTGACACATCCGCTGAGTGAGAAATGGACGCTACCCCCGCCTCTCCTACTTTCTCGCCATATTCATAATCGGAAGGTCGAAGAGGAGTTATTATAGACGACCTTCTTCACCAACCATAGGAGCTTTTGTATTTAATATTCTTGACTCCCCAGTACTGAAGGACTTCTATATAAAGATCCTTCTAGATGGTCAAATGAGGCGTTATGGTAAAAGACCTTCTCCACCAATCATAGGAACTTTTGTCTTTATTATTTTTGACTCTGGGTAGTCTAGAACTTCTATATATAGACCATTTTCTCTCATTTGTAAGTTACCCAATATTTTGATAGACAAATATTTCTTCATTTAAAAACATACTTGAGTTCTTTCTGTCTTGTTTGAATTAAGTAGAGAGTGTTGGTAAAAAAAAATTAATTAGGCTAAGAAAGTAAGGAAAATGTTATTGGAATGATGACCATATAACAACGTGAAATCCATATTTTTAAACTACAAGCGTAATAACCAGCTATTATATTGCCAACTTGGCCATGGCTTCCCCTAGTAACCAACTCCACTTTGTCTTGTTTCCCTTCTTGGAACAAGGCCACTTGATTCCCATGGTAGACATAGCCAGGCTGCTGGCTCAACATGGGGTGTTCGTCACCATAATCACAACACCCGCCAATGCCGCGAGGTTCGAAGACGGCCTGGCTCGTGCCACCGAGTATCGTCTTAAGATCAAAGTGATCAAACTCCAACTTCCTCATGAGCAAGCCGGTCTACCACAAGACTGCGAGAATTTTGACATGTTTCCATCGTTAGGCTCGTCTCATAATTTGTTCATGGCCACTTCGTTGCTCCGACAACCCGCGGAAGAGGTGTTCGGAAAGCTAACACCAAAACCAAGTTGCCTGATCTCGGACATATGCCTTCCGTGGACAGCAAGCATAGCGACAAAGTACCAAGTTCCCAGGGTATCTTTCTCTGGATTCAGTTGTTTTTCTTTTGTGTGCATGGGTAAAGTGCACTCCTCTGGAATACTTAAAAGTGTGAAATCGGAATGGGAACGCTTCGTCGTGCCTGGCTTGCCAGATCGTATCGAACTCATCAAAGCTCAAGTACCAGGACCCCTGCTCAAAACCTTGGTCGAGTTCAGCAACCAGATCCAACAAGCCGAGGAGGGTACGTACGGAGTTATTATGAATTCGTTTGAGGAGTTAGAGCCAGCATATGCTAGTGAGTTGAACAAAATTTACTCGGGAAAATCTTGGTGTGTCGGCCCTGTTTCGTTGTGTAATAAGGACAACATCGACAAGTTTCAGAGGGGCAACAAGACATTGGTTGATGAAAACGAATGCTCGAAGTGGCTCGACGCTTGGGAGACAGGTTCAGTGCTCTATGTTAGTTTTGGAAGCCTCTGTAATCTGATTCTTCCGCAACTGGTCGAGCTCGGAATGGCTTTAGAGGCACTTAATATACCATTCATCTGGGTCATCAGGCAAAGGGACAACTCAAAACTATTGAAGAGTTGGATCGTGGAGAGTGGACTTGAAGAAAGGATCCGAGGACGAGGTATGATAATTTGGGGATGGGCTCCACAAGTTCTAATACTGTCGCATTCCGCGATCGGAGGATTCCTAACGCACTGCGGATGGAACTCGATGATCGAAGCGATAACCGCGGGCGTGCCGATGGTAACTTGGCCATTGTTTGCTGATCAGTTCTTAAACGAGAAGTTGGCAGTGCAGGTGTTGGACATTGGTGTAAGTGTTGGAGTTCAGGTTCCGCTTCGTTGGGGAGAGGAAGAGGAGATTGGTGTGTTGGTGCACAAAGAAGATATCGTAGGAGCTGTGAATAAGCTAATGAAGGAAGATGAGGAAAAGGGTAAGAGAAGAAAAAGAGCCAAAGCACTTGCAGAAATTGGGAAAAGGGCATTGGAGGAAGGAGGGTCTTCTTATGTTAACATAGAAATGTTAATTCAGGATATTGCAGAACATGTAATTAAAGGAAAGGGTGAACTAGTAGCATAGTAGGGAACTCTTATTTTCGTGACAGGTCCATTTGTTTTGTAATATATTGGTTTAAGCCCATTCGGAATAAGGCTTCAGACTATACAAAATAGTCAAGGCTATTGTAATATTAAAAATTACATATGAATAATTTGGGAACATTCACTAATGTTTTGCCATTAATTATTTTCGTTAATCATGCCTCTATTCATAAAACTATTTTCTAGAATTATGTGAACTTTTTATTTTCATTGATAAATGTTTTTATTCAGTAATAAAATTTCACCTAAATTTATGTCACTTTCCTACATTCAAGATTATCATTATTTATGTAATTATAAAATTAATATCTTGTTATATCAATATCACTTCATATGATATATCAGCATCACGTTTCATATTTATTAGGCTTCATCGTATTTAACTCTACATTAGTGGCGTGCATTGTCATAAACAAAAACAAAACTCAACATCCGTGATTTATCATTAAATAAATCGCTGCACAGTGTTGTAGTGAGCCCTAGATTAACAATCATAAAGAAACGGGGATACGTCGCATTCTAATTTTCTATAGTAGATTAGATTTTTATAAACCAGTTTGTTTTAGACAACACTCATTGACTAATCTAATTTGAATTCAGTGAGATATGTTAAATCCTAAGATGGTTAGTCTTCTCTACATTTGAATTATTTTCTCTATTTTATATTTGAATTCTTTTGAATCTCATCACATCACTTATAAAACAATCTAATTTCAAGTTGGTAAGATCTTTTATGGGTAAAAAAATTCCATCAATATTTCACACAACTGTTTCCAATTTGGAATTGAGATCTTTTTATTAAACTAAAATAATGTCATTAAACTACAACAATGTTTTTTATTGATTGATTTAAGAATTTGTTACAATATTGTGAGACATGAAGATCATTCAACAACAAAACGTAATGCAAGCTTTGTGGGCATTATAATTCCTAACTGGACCTCCTCCAAGGCGACGTCGGACTGCAAGACGGAAGCGAAATGGCCCGGCCCATAACACAGTACCATGATTCTCAAGGATAAGCATTAAGATTATCCGTATTCGAAATATCTAAATTTTCAACTATTTAAAATATTCAAACATGCATTTTAGTTTTCATATCCTAATCCGAATAGACAAATATCATATATATGGTATCCAAAAAAATTTAGTTACAGATACGGATATTTGAACTATCCAATATTTTTTCCAAACTTTCAAAAGATGCATAAAAATTCACCTCACATACTCGAGTTCGGATTTGGTGCAGGTCGCGCGTGTCCAGCATGGTGCTGGACACGCGGATTCGATGGTTGGAACACCCGGATT
>SOPF01027304.1:42522-67143 GCA_012979155.1 Hypericum perforatum | reverse complement strand
AATCCGGGTGTTCCAACCATCGAATCCGCGTGTCCAGCATGGTGCTGGACACGCGCGACCTGCACCAGATCCACTCTCCACATACTCATCTGGTTAACGGATATCCATCATGAATCAAAATGATCAATGACAAACCAAACTCATTTTGTGAAAAGCGACGAGTGGAAGTTGGAAAAGTAGAGACGACAAAGAGTAGTGTCGTAAAATTTTTTTGTTTGGTATTTTTATTTGAATTTTGGTTAAGAAAAGTTAAAGAATATGGATTCTGGATTATTTAGAGGGCTACTTGTAGTAAGTTTAGACTGGAATTGATAGGTTTATTTGTTAAAAAAATGAATTAAATAAATTGGATATTTCAGATATTCAAAATATCAATTTTATTATCTGTATCTGTATTCATATCTGAAATATTTATTTAGGATAATTCAAATCCGTATCCGAATCAAAATACATAAAAATTTGGATACCGGATACTGATAACAGATATGGAATTTTTTGCTCATCCTTGATTTGAAGTGTCAAATACTGTAGATTTCTTGCTACAGTTTTTAGAAAATGTCATAGTTTAGATCGCAAAGTAGAACCGCAACCCAAGAGTTTGGCTACTAACAGTCCTAAAATCACTTTCCTTGGAAATAATTTCTCTGTCCTATCTTCATAGTTTGGCCAATTCCTCAGCCTACGGATCATGCAAAATGCTTGTGGATCGATACAGAGACAGAATTTCACAGTTCGCGCTGTAAAGGATTTCTAGCAACTGGATAACCAAATCATAGTAATGCGGAATGATCGTTGTTTTTGCGACAAATCTTTTGAACATTTATCGTCGGGTTTACGTTGTCAGTTCAGACCTCAAATGGTTGAGTGAGTGCCGTTTGATGCCTTCGTAATTAAATTGCTCCTCACATTTCAATCATTTGAGAAAGATTGTCGATATAATAACTTCTTTAACAACATTGACTAACAATAGTCACTACACATCTATATAACAAATAGGTATATGTATATGAACAATATTGAAAAACAAAGTATTATATGAATTTTAAAGACAACTCTTTTGAAAGTAATGCTGTTTTCAATATGTTTTTCCAAGAACTTAGAATGATTTACAGATATTTTGGGTTCAACATTTACAAATGTAAAAAACAATATCAAAAAATATTTTCGAAAATGATCGATTCTCGATAATGAAAATTAAAAGATTATCTCCATTGCAAATATATCATTAGAAAAATTCTAATAAATAAAACTCGAGGTGACTCTTGAAATGAGATTCACTCTTGATAAGAGATTCAGATAAGTATCGTTATACCAGAATGAGCTAGACTAGAAGATGAGGATGGAGAGTGGTGGCGACTATCAAATTAATTAGTTGGCTGTGAGATAATGAAATCTGACATAGCCACAATAAATTTGACGGCCACCTGGATATAGTTGGGATCACACTCTGCGGTAGATGTGGAGAAATTACACAGAAAAACGTACGAAACATATGAAGGGTGGCGAGAATCAAATGAACACGGACAAAAAAGTCCTTTTCTTCTGTATCTTCATTCCAATAATTTCCCGATAATCGTAGCCTAGGGACGTATCTGCAGCATTAACTTTCTCCCGCCAATTCAAAAGAGCTATTAATTCAATGACAGCTGGTTTCAGCCATTCAATTTAGGGTTTCAAAAATTGTGGCATTCACTTTTGGACTCTTTTGTCAGATGAAGAGATAATGCGCATGTTTACTAAACTTTAAATTTTAAACATGGTGAAATTATAGTTTAGCAATTTCTAGTTTGATTAACTTGTACATCACTATTATATAATAGTATAAATGTGTTTGACCAAATAATAAAAGTTTCTACAATTAACATCTAACAGTTTGAACACCTTTTATGAAAGAAAAAAAATGCTTAAGGAGGGGTTGAGCAGAAAATTGGCAAGTATGATTATATAAGAAATGTGTAAATTTTTTGTTTTAATTTATAAGTTGATTAATTTTTTAATAACATCAAGTTTTAATTTTAATAAAATCAATTTTTTATTTTAATGAAAAATATATTTTAAAATATATGTAATCATCAAACAAATTTTATTTAGCGGGGATTGCCCCTCGCATAGATAGGCTCCGCCACTGCTTCTAAGCTTTATTATGAAAAATATTATGATAGCCACGGAAGGATCATTTCATCTATGTTTTTAGTTTGTTTCTATAAAGATAAATGAGTTTCGCCTAATTATAATCAGGAGTATTTTTGTCCAAAAATAATTATTATAATGAAGCGTCAGTTGGACTAATATTTGTCATTGATCGGCTAATTTTTAAACTACGAGAGAGTAGTGTACAACTTAATCAAATCGTAAGTGAACCTTTATTTTTAGATAACTGTTGGCCCCGGTGCATATAGCACCCAAAATACCATCAAAAATAGAGATCAATTGATAAAATGATAAAATCGCAATTTAATCAGAAATTTCATTTCCAAACTACTCACAATTTTTTTTTTGCATTTTTTTATGGTCATATTTAGAGTACTTTTTTTGTTGGAACTTGAAACATACTTACATTGGTTAACTAATGCATATCATATGTAGTTGACAAAAAAACATTATCATATGAAACAATCAAATTTTATTAAACTGCAGTAAAAGATTTTGACACTAATTTTCGCCAACCGGGATATACGTTAATGCTGAAGATGCTAGTTGCAAAACGTAAACGATAATAGTTAAACAACACGTAATATAAGGTCTATCTGTCGGGTATAACTGGTGCTACATTGGAGTTGCTAAGAGCCTTTTTTTTCCGGAAAATGTAAGTTGTCAAGTATAAAGCAAGTTGGGGAGAACTAAATATAACTAGTCCAAAATGGCATGACTAAGAAGATGTGGTTCGTTTTTTAGGGTCTAACCATTTGGAGAATCTAACTTATAAGAAATCGAGCAATTTTATAAATGTTATTCTCGTCTGTGCTCACGAGCGGCTACACTGGTCTTTCTTTATCTTTGGTCTGGGTCACCAACACCTCGTTTTGTATTTTGAATCCCTTCGTTGATTTTTGTTCTTGTTTCTTCAGTTGGGTTCATGGGTTGGGTTGGTTCTCTGTTTTCGGGGTAGAACTTTCCACTTATTCTATGCTCTGTATATTGTTTCCCTATGTAAGCTTTTGGTCATTAATGTATTTTACTTACCCAAAAAACTAGTGCGGGTTAGTACATAGCAGGAATCTGTGAATATATACTAACTCGATAATATGATTGACGGATTTAAATTATTCAAGTTAGTATCAACTTTACTCAATTATTGGGATGAGGAGGACCGACGGTTCATGTTTGGAGAGTTAAAAAAGTTGTGAAGGTAAAGTTGGCCAACTGTTTTATTGGTCCGCATGCAGTAGCATTATAAAATAGGCAGTGTGTAGGATAAAAAAGGTAGGAATGGTTATTTCCTGCTCGTTCAACAATGTACCACTCACTCATACTAGCTCTTTAATCGAACTTGCCAGCTGCTTTGGACTTTTTGTAATTTTTAACCTGCCAGCTGGTTTGGGTTTTTTTCATGGTCCGGAACCCAATCCTCGTTTTTCTTTTCTTTTTTATTTATGGCCAACGAGTATTTGGTATTGGATATCGCATCATAACAACAACTAATCAAAAATTCAATTATCTAGTAGTGGCAACCCTTGTCTGCAACATTTGTTATATAGAAAAATCTAAATTTTGTATTTAACTAATAATATTCAAAATCTTTCGATAGACATGGGTCTTTTTCTTAGATAATTAAAACTCGTTATCAAATGAAAAAAAAAGAAGAAATACGATTTGGAAATATTAGGTGGACAAATGATGTTGGTTCATCTTACGCGTAGGACCACTAGAAGCGCGAAGACCACAAAGAAACGATCTATGAATTGATTGGCTATTAGATGGTTTGATATTAATTTGAAGAAAATAGGCATCACTAGATGGAATGCTATGCTTTAAATCAGTTTCTTTTACATTAATATTGGCGAAATAATTACAAGTTCCGGGGCTACTTCCTCAAATAAATATAATGATTTTTAGGATCGTTATTCTCAACAGTAAAATCGATTACAAATTTATTGAGTTTTTTAAGGTTACGATCTCGCTATAATGGCTAATTTAGAATGAAGATTAATACTTTTTTGGGTGGGTAATAATATATTCATGAGAGATATATTCCCATAGCCGAATTATGTTTTGTTTTACTACCTGTTGTTGACATAGAAAGTATGGCGTTCACGAGCCAATAAATCATAGTTATCATGTCCCGAACTTAATCGATTACTTGTGGGATCCAAATGTCTCGAGCAAAAAAGAAACTAAATGACCCCACGCTCAATATGATCCAAATCCCAAGAAAGCAATATGAAACGAAAACATCCACTCTGCTAAAAGAAATTCAAAATATATGCATGCAATTTTAAATCATGCTTTACAACCAACGTAATCGCTAGATGTTGACTGTGATTAAAAAAGAGAATGAAGTAAGCAGATTTTACTATGGGGTGTTATTTAATAATAATAAGTTACGTGGGATCTTATTTAAACTAATTATTTCAATAATAGTTTTTTCATTCGTTGACTTCAACGTGAAATTTTTTATTTATTAATCTAACTGTTCACAGACACAAATTGGCGTACAAACTTGCAGAAGATGAAAAAGGAGCAAAATAGCCGTTTGAATCTTTGAACGAGTTTTTCTTCTTTCTACGTGGTCCAATGAGAAATTCTTTCAAAAATAATTGCAGAGACTATATGCAGCTGTAGGGGATTAGGTGTCGCTGCTTCATATGAAAGGATCGTAAAAAAAGAGATGCTAAAGTGTGGGGAGAGAGAAATAAAAGTAGAAGTTATAAGAAGGTTCCTTTGAACTTTGATGTCCACAGTCCATATGTGTAATTGTATAATATGTTCATGCCGTATGTCGGCTATCTTCTTTAACAGTCGATCACAAAGGCAATAATAGAGGTTTGTTACTTTAAACCGGACCGTTCATATGAAGCAGCGACATTGGATCATATGAGGCAATAATAGCGTTTGGATCCGGTGCTGAGGGAGATTTCCTTTAGTATATACTGAGGGAAATATAGGCCATTGGATCAGAATAGTTTTCTAAATATTCTGATCCAATGGCCTACATTAATAAGGGTATTTTAGACTTTTTGACAAAATTACTGTTCATCCACTAATAAAATTACTGTTCATCCACTAATAAAATCACTGTACACTTTCAAATAAAATTATTGTTCATTTCGTTTGGATCCGAAACAAACCACCAATACAGCCAAGATAACCAGCAATGCAGCCAACGAAACCATTAATACAACCAAACAAACCAGTAATGCAACCAATAAAACCAGTAATACAATTAACGAAACCAGTAATACAACTAAGCAAACTACTAATGCAACCAAGCAAACCAGCAATGCAACCAAGCAAACCAGCAATGCAACCAAATAAACCAGTAATATAACAAAATAAACCAGCAACATAACTAAGCAAACCAGTAATGAAAAGAAGCAAACCAGCAATACAACCAAATAAACCAGTAATACAACAAAAAAAACCAGCAATGCAGCCAACGAAACCATCAATACAACCAAACAAACCAGTAATGTAACTAAGCAAACCAGTAATGTAACCAATAAAACCAGTAATATAACCAACGAAACCAGTAATATAACTAAATAAACCAGTAATATAACAAAATAAACCAGCAATATAACTAAGCAAACCGGTAATGAAAAGAAGCAAACCAGCAATAAAATCAAATAAACCAGTAATACAACCAAAAAAACCAGCAATGCAGCCAACGAAACCATCAATACAACCAAACAAACTAGTAATGTAACTAAGCAAACTACTAATGCAACCAATAAAACCAGTAATATAACCAACGAAACCAGTAATACAACTAAATAAACCAGTAATATAACAAAATAAACTAGCAACATAACCAAGCAAACCAGTAATGAAAAGAAGCAAACCAGCAATACAACCAAATAAACCATTAATGCAACCGATAAAACTAGTAATACAACCAACGAAACCAGTAATATAACTAAGCAAACCAGTAATGCAACCAAGCAAACCAGCAATGATCCGAAATAAACCAGCAATGCAGCCAAGAAAACCAGCAATGTAGCCAACGGAACCATTAATACAACCAAACAAACCAGTAATGTAACTAAGTAAACCATTAATGCAACCGATAAAATCAGTAATACAACCAATGAAACCAGTAATATAACTAAGCAAACTAGTAATGCAACCAAAGCAAACCAGCAATGCAACCAAATAAACCAGTAAAGTAACTAAGCAAACCAGCAATGCAACTAACAAAACCAGCAATGTAACTAACGAAACTAGTAATACAGCCAACGAAACCAGTAATACAACTAAGCAAACCAGTAATGCAACCAAGCAAACCAGCAATGATCCGAAACAAACCAGCAATGCAACCAAGCAAACTAGCAATGCAGCAAAATAAACCAGTAAAGTAACTAAGCAAACCAACAATGCAACGAACAAAACCAGTAATACAACCAACAAAACTAGTAATACAACTAAGCAAACCAGTAACGCAACCAAGCAAACCAGCAATGATCCGAAATAAACTAGCAATGCAGCCAAGAAAACCAGCAATGCAGCAAACGAAACCATTAATACAACCAAACAAACCAGTAATGTAACTAAGCAACCCAATAATCATTGGTTGTATTACTGGTTTTATTGGTTGCATTACTGGTTTGCTTAGTTATATTACTGGTTTGTTTGGTTGTATTAATGGTTTCGTTTGCTGCATTGTTGGTTTTTTTGGCTGCATTGCTGGTTTGTTTCGAATAGTTAGTGGATGAATAGTAGTTGATGAATAGTTAGTGGATGAATAGTTAGATAAGTGATTTTACAATATTAACCTCCTCAGTATATACTGAGAATTCCCTTCCTCAGCACCGTTCCTTAACCCCATGACCTACGCAAGTGAAAAATTCTCTACCATGGGGTGTGCAGAAGAGATTGGATATCCGATATCCAATAGGAACCGTACTCATGTATTATTTAGGATAAGGACTATTATTCACTAGTGTTTTATGACCAGGGGTTATAATATTTGAATAATTTACTTTTAACGATTTTTAAAATAAACTTTACAACAATAAAAATCTGTTGCATTTGACATGCAAATTTTTTGGTTGTGATAGTATTTTATTTGAATGATTCATTACTTGATACCTTGGGTAGTATCAATACAAATTGATTTTAAAGCAACCCATTCCACAGCCACCTGTTGCATGTAGAGTCGACCATTCTCAAGCAACAAGGGCACGTCTCCTTTAAGTTGGTAGATAGCAAAAAATTGTGTTAGCCAATTACTAATTAATATAAAATAAGTAATGACAAAATTCTGATCCGGTTTCCGACTGGAAAAAAATTCAAAACTATCAAGTAAACTAGCAAAATGGTGTTTAATTAAATTAAATCCAGAACTGTAATTCAACACTCGAAACTTGTTTAAAAAATCGAGTTGGAAAATACTATGAATAAAATACATTGATGGGCCCGTGGTACGTGAGAAGAAAATGCAGAAAAGAATCCAGAAAAACAAAAGAAGGACGTCCCATCATAAATATTCATACCTCATCCGCCAAAAATAAGAATATTTACCAAACTCTTAAATCATATACTATTAATTAAAAACCCGTAGCTTAGAAGCGCCTCAAAATTTACCAACTGACATGGAATTGGAAGGAAGCGAGAGTAGAAAGCGTCGACCGCAATTATCCACCCCAGAAGAGAGCTGTCCAATTTAGGACAAATAGTCATCATAAGATGTAACCGCCCCAATCCAAGAAACCGCGTTACACCACTTTCCTCCATCCCTTTGTGGCTTTGTCCATTCCCCCTGATTCCCCCAATCTCAATCTTGTAGACCACATGATATCTAGCAATATTTAAATAATTAATTTATGTTTAAATCGGATAAAATTTATAAAAGTTAATAAAAATTGGGACAAATATTTATTACTTTAATATATTTTTAAAGATTTAATTGATAAAGTTAAAATAAATACTTCATCGATGTTTGCTTTTTTTTCTTTTTATAAATCTAGATGTTAGATGTATTGAGATAGTCTTCCTCCTAAACAATTTTATTACACTTAACGTAAGAAGAGTAATTTAATCACATACCACAAATAAAGAGATTATCGGGAGTGGATCGAGCCCGGAGTGAAAATGAATTTTCAGATATTCCGAAGTGAAAAAATTGTGTCGACATTTTTTGTTTGCAACACTAGCATGATCCGACTATGGTATCGACATGCCCTGTTTACGATATATGTTAGAATGTCTATATCCAACTCAAAACCTTAAGGATATGGATAGGTGAATTATTTACACTTATAAATTTGTCCAACCCATTTGTTCTTTCCGACGTAGTATTCTCTCCAACAATATCAACCCGTATTTTCGAAAGCAACATGCTCCATTTACGATACTGTCATGTCGATGACACCAATATTTTTTATTTTAATCTGAATATTTTAGCATTTTTACAACAAAAAAAATTTTGTGTGTCTTTGTCTAGTCTCCTCTTCCCTTCATATATATAAATAACCACACAACTAAACCCTCCACCACCCACAAAATCCGGACACCCAAAACAAACAGTCTCCCTGTCCCAACAAAATGCCTCCCCTTATGCGACCCCTCCTTGTCTTCTTCTTCTTCTCCTCCTCCCTCTCCGTAGTCGCCTCCTCCTCGTTCTCACACTCTCTCCCCCTAACCTCCCTCCCCCTCCGCTCCCCCTCTATTTCCACTACCAAACAAACCCTAGTGGCTACCTCCTCCGGGGGATATAACTTCAAAGCAACTTTCAAGTACTCGATGGCCCTCGTCGTGTCCCTCCCTATAGGGACCCCACCTCAGGCCCAGGACATGGTCCTCGACACCGGAAGCCAGCTGTCCTGGATCCAATGCAACAAAACGACGTCGACGCGGCCCCAGAAACGACAGCCCAACAAAGCCACTACGTCGTCGTTTGACCCTTCCTTGTCCTCCTCCTTCTCGGAGATTCCTTGTGGCCACCCACTCTGCAAGCCCCGAACTCCCGATTATACCCTCCCCACGTCGTGTGACCAGAACCGCCTCTGCCACTACTCCTACTTCTACGCCGACGGTACCCTCGCCGAGGGCAATTTGGTCCGGGAGAAATTTACCTTTTCGCCTTCCCAGAGTACCCCTCCTTTGACACTTGGGTGCGCGCAGGGCGGGAGCGACGAAAAGGGTATTTTGGGGATGAACCTCGGGAGGCTGTCGTTTCCCTCCCAGGCGAAGATCGGGAAGTTTTCGTATTGCGTTCCGGTTCGATCCAATCGGGTCGGACCGGCTACCGGGTCATTTTACTTGGGGGAGAATCCTAACTCGAAAGGGTTCCAGTACGTTGGGCTTTTGACTTTTACGCAGAGTCAACGGATGCCCAATTTGGACCCTTTGGCTTATACTGTTCCAATGCAGGGGATTAGGATCGGGAGTACCAAGCTGAACATACCTGTTTCGGTGTTTCGGCCCGACCCGAGTGGGTCGGGTCAGACGTTCGTTGACTCCGGGTCGGAGTTCACTTACTTGGTGGACGAGGCATATGATAAGGTGCGGCAGGAAGTAGTGAGACTGGTGGGCCCCAAGATGAAGAAGGGGTACACGTACTCAGGTGTTGCTGACATGTGTTTTGACCGGGTCAACGCAGTTGGTATCGGACGGCTGATAGGGGACTTGGCGTTCGAGTTTGAGAAGGGAGTGGAGATCGTGGTCGGGAGAGATCACATGCTGTCGGACGTAGGAGGCGGCGTCTACTGTATCGGTATCGGACGGTCGGAGATGCTCGGAGCCGCGAGTAACATTATAGGGAACGTGCACCAGCAGAATCTATGGGTGGAGTTTGATCTAGCCAGTCGCAGGATCGGTTTCGGTAGAGCCGACTGCAGCAGATCATAGAGAATACATACATGTGAAGGGCATTATGGTCATTTACCAAGTTCAATGGCCTCCAATCTAAGACACTGACACAAGATTTTGGACCGTCTCGTGTCCTAATCCACACGGTTGGCATCTAGCTAGGTATGTTAGGAATTGTCGTCGGCACTTTAATGTGCGTGTATAATGGTTTTGGACGATGGTTGATTTTCTGCCTTTGACTAGTTCTATTTTTTTAATGTAATATATGTATTAGAATCGATTTTTTTAGATGTACCCATATTACTTATGAGTGTGACACATCAGAATTGTATCATCGCATATATGATATATTTATATAATATTTGTATATTCATGCATGTTTGTGAGTATATTGAACAAAATTTGGAAACAACTTCTGACTCCTAGTCCACTTCTTCTACTTGACACTTGCCGTCGAGGACCTCCTATTACTGGTCCAAACCATCGGATTTAATTTATTGTTTAGGTTGAACTGAACCTTATCTTCTTCGGCTGGATAATATATGTTGTTAGTTGATATTTTATATACCATATACTATAATGATTAATAACGACTGATTTCTAAAAATGAACACTAAAGAAACATTCCAAGAGTATTTGATCCCTCTACTGTTTCACCTTTACAATCTCAACCACATAAGTACACGCAAATGTGAATTCCGAAATTGCAAAATAAAGGGGTTATGCACGAATTTTGAACCCCAAAATATTGATAAAAACAAAGAATATTCAATTTTGAATTATTAATAATAAGTAAATATAATCGTAGAACAAATGGTGTTATCCCTTTCAGTGCACCTGTATCCTTAGGGGCGGTCCGATGGATTTGGATGATGGTCCTAGGAAAAAGTGGATGGGTGTAGCCTCGTTGAAATAATATCTCGAATTACCAGACGCCAGAGAATTGAGGATTTGACTTCTTTATTATGCGGTCCCATTTCAATTTTGCTTATATATGAAATCAAATCATATCGCTTAGATATTTCGTCTCTTAGGTGTCAAAATCCATGTCCTTTGGATACAATTTCAAAGCTGATATGCATACACTTGTCGAATGAAAATGACATCTTTTTTTTGGGTAAAGACATCGTCAACATTAATTTAACGGTTGCTTAATAAATTAACCAAGTCAACATGTAAAATCATATGCTCATCTATTTACCCAAATTACTAACCACTTTACACATACCGTTTCAAACTACTGGCTTGACAAATATGGTTCTGCAGGGGAGGTTAACCGAAAAATGTTGGAGGTAATCTTTTTTAAATACACTCGGTTAGAGTAGCTAGTTAATAATCCAAGTTTAATTGACAATATTTTCCCAAACTAACGAATTTTTAATATTTTGTGTAGATTTGAAATTTGAACTTTCGTCAATATATATAATAATATCATGGGCAAATTACCCTCAGGTCCCTCGTCTTTATATTATTTTCCTATTGGGTCCCTCCTTTGTCATAATTGCGGACTATTTTGTTATTTTTTTGTCATGTGAAATGACTATTTTATCCTTCACAAAGCGACAAAAATAAGATAAAATTTGTCGTTTTGTGAAGAGTAAAATAGTCATTTCATATGACAAAAAATAATAAAAAAATTTGATTTGGTCGGTGGGGACCCGAGACCAACATTTTTGAATAAAATAGGGACTGATTAACTATTTATGACAAAGGAGGGACCCAATAAGAAATTTTGGTAAAGACCAGGAACCTGAGAATAATTTGCCCTAATATCATTGGCACGAAGACAATGTACATGTTCTTAGTACCGGAGATGGGTATGGAATCATGTGAACCTTTAACACCGAAAATGGTTTTGTCATTGATTTAAGAACACGGACATGGAGATTCCTTGTACACATATAAGTAATCTCACGACAAAGGATGTTATCTATTCTAAATTTGAGTCTACGAAATAGTAGTGTCTCTTCGTGTACAAGCAGCTTGCACCACAATCATGTGCCAAGTGTCCTTGTATATGCTAGATTTTCTTTTCTTCTTTTACGTGAAAAAAGTATTACATGATTCAAATGGATGCGTAAGAAGGTTAACTGTATATTTGAATTGTATAAACATTATAATTAATTTATAGCTTTAAATAAAAGATGCACATGATATAGTGAAAAACATAACTAATAATATTGACTTTAAAGAAAGAATGACACTTGTAACATAGATTAACAATGTCTCGAGTTCGATTTTTTTTTTAAGGATAAAAGTGGCGCGAATCTTATATTATAAATGAATTACAACACGACAATACATAAAAATAAGATAAGAAATTCAAGCATAGAAAGTAAGCCAGTCCGATGACATCAAGGAGGCACAGGGGGGAGCGATGGACAGTCGAAAGAGCCTGAAGACCAACGATTGGGCGAAATTTTTGCCGAAATAAACTTTGGCCAATAACCTCAAGACAAAGCCAAGAGGGCATCTGAATACATACAAGATAGATGAGAGTCAAGGTCGACGTAAATCGATCGAGACAAGATTCTCCACACGCAAACATCAAACAGACAAAAAATTTGAAAGGATCTAAGATCAGGCGAAAGCCAATCCCGACAAAAGCACAAACAAAAAAGTCAACAAACAAGAACAAAATCAGAACGAACCCTAAACAAATAGGAGCTGGACATCATAAGAAAGGCCAATAGAAAGATAAGCACAAAATAAAGAAAAAATAACAACACTGTCCGGAGGGGAAGTCTACAACAACCAACCCCTTTGGGCAAAGAAAAGAACCACTCAAGACCCTTTAGAAGAGCTGCGCTGGCTGGGATGGAAGGCGACGAAGCTTGGGCTAGAAGTGGGGAAGCAGAGACTGTAGTAGGAGAAGATTGAGCGGAGCCCTAGGTTTGGGCACCGGCCAAACGAAGGACGGTGAACAGGAGCTGATGATCTGGCAATGAGTTGAGGAGGAAGACGACAGAGGTTGAGAGAAGAGAATGGATACCTGCAATCGGGAGCGAAGCGAGGCAGACTATAGTTGGAGGATGGCGAGGCAGAGGCGAGGCAGATGGCAAACAGAGGACGACGAGGTAGGCGATTCGAAGAAAAAGGTGACAGGTGATAAAAGTAGGTAGAGAGAAGGGAGGAGGTGGGGAAGGAGGAGACTAGAGAGGTAGGCAGCCGGATGTGAGGAGATGAGAAGAGGAGGAGAGAAAAAAAGGAGGCAACGACCAAAGGAAAAAAAACCCTATAAAGCTCTCAGGAGGAGAGAAAGGCTCGAGTTCGAATTCTTGAGAACGAGAGATTTGTCACTTTTGAAATTTCAGCATTCGATTAAAATCTAGATTGTTCGATCGAGTCGATCCAAATACCATATAATAAAAAAAAAAGGACGACACATGGCATGCAAGAGAAATTCCCAAACAAAAATTGTTTTTAATTTGCAATTAAAGCTTAAAAGCAATATTTGATTTGGTTAAAGTGGTAAAAGTAATTGGATTTAGTTAAGGAGACATTAAAATTTAGTTTTAAGAATATAAAAAATCACGATAAAAAATAATTTACTAAATAAAACATGTGTTGAGTTCATAAGATATATTTTAAAAATTGGAGGCAATTGGTGCGCTGCAAAATTCACCCAAAATTTGCATTTGGATTGAAAATGGAGGTTGAGAAACACATTAGTTTATTCTCAAAATTAGAAAGGCCCGTCAATCCCGCTTAAATGTAAAGTATAACATGGAGGAGTCTCCTCTCTCCGCGTTCCTTTTTTCACTTTCTTAGTTTATATAAAAAAATTGTCGATTAACAATCGCGATATTTTTTATGCTGAAAAGGCATTTTTTTCTGAACATGCTGAAAAAGTAATTAAAGAAACACAAGATGCAGTAAACAAAAAACTTTTGTCATTATTTTCCTGCCAAAAGCTTCACGGGACTCCATAAATGATAGGGATTGAGACTTGGCCGTAGAATATTATATCCTAATAAAGTAACAGATTGAGAATATATTACATATTATCTTATATTTAAGTTCGCGGCTTTTATTTTAAATATTTAATATTATTATATCAAAAGAAAAATATCGTGATATTTATAAACATTAATTTGTGTAAAATAGTAAGTGTAGCTACTTACCATCATGACAAGTTTTTTCTTAGTAAATATCATCTACTTATAAAAAATATGAAAAATTGAGCTTATTAAATTTAAATTATCTGGTGTTATCTGGGTTGAGATTATTATAGATAATCTCAAACAGATAAAAGTTGTTGAAATTCTCTCCAAAAATATTTAATATTATAATATGTCTTAAAATTCAAATTTCAAAAAGAGTTAAGTTAAAACAATATTTTTTTAAAATAATTGAAGTGATGGTTGTGTAAGAAAAGAGTCAGTGGAGTGTTTGGTTCGGTTGGGTAGGGCCATGCATCGATTTTACGAGGAAGGTGGTGGGCCCGAAGGCAGCGGTTGGATACATACCAAATAGACGACAGAAATTACAGATTCCTTTCGCCGACTGAATCCCAAAGATTGTCCCCTCTTATTCCCGACATTCACATGAACGATTTGTTAGAAATTTGGAAGAGATGATTGATATTAATATTTAATACTTTTTGGTAGAAATTTCAATATTTAATTTAGTGGTCTCCGTTGATTCTATGCGTTTAAAATATTCCAAGATAGATTTCGCTTTCCCCAAACTTGTAATTTTTAACCGTTGCACGAGTCCACTTAATTACTGCTTCTATCATTGGTGAATTATGATGTCTGACATGTTCACCAAAAAAAAAATTATGATGTCTGACATAACCGTGGTTCTGCTTCTCTGCTTCCAACGAATCAATTATACTTAGATGAATTATTAATGAACTAGTTTAATTTAACTGATAATTTTAACTTTAAATATAATATTCTTAAATATTCATTAAAAGAGATTTATTACTTTTAAAATTTTATATTTAATTTAAACTCGTAAATAGTTGTTCATTGAGTATCCTGATATAACTAGTATAAAAAAAATTCCAAATATTATTGGCTATTTTTAATAGAAAAATAAGTAAAATGTACATGTAAAGAGGGAAAAAAACAAGGAAGTCAATAAATGTAAATGGTGGTTCGCGTAATTATTGCCTGTAGGCCAAGTTTTCACATGCAACATGTGAATTGCTCATAAAGTTCGAAACTAAGGCTGATTTATCATATGTTTTGCTGCCTACGATATATCTGTGAAATAATTTTTTGCGACGGATTTCCTCCACCTCCTCACGGAGAGGAATCGGATTGCTAAGGTTCTCTTTTGATATATCAATAACATTATTGTTTCGTTAAATTTTTACCATTATTTTAATTTTTTATTCTAATAATAAGCATGAATACTTTGTCACCATGTTAAACATTTTTAAACCACATTATATTAGTGTATAACTTCATCAAAGAGGCGCTAAGGACTTGTATCTTTTTTTGTGTTAGATGCATATCTCGTAAAATCTTCACAAATTACTATGGTTTATCACCAAAAAAAATTCCCAAATTGTGCTCCGTCGTTTACCACGGTGGTTACTAACTTGTTAACACGATTACCAATTAGTTCCGACTAAGATGCTTTCGAGTATACCTCCTCATGAGTCTAAGTGGAGTGTCACATTCCTAAGCTCATGCACAAAAATTAGCACGTAATTTAGGATAATGATACTAACATTTAAACAAACTCTAACATCTTCTACGGCCGGCGGGTATTATATTTTCGCGGTATTGCTCGACGGTTTTTCCCTGTAGTGACTTTTTTTGCTGGGGTTTACTCCTCCATGATCTTATTAAAGCTGTGATTTCACCCTTGTACTGGTACTTAGAATTGTACAGCGAACTTATTGTTGTAAGTATTGTTACATTGATAAAATAATATCCGCTTATAAAAAACTCTTAACATCTTCACTTGCGATGACACGTCCAACAATCCCGCTCCAGATCAGCTCATGAAGGCATTAACATCATACTGATCTTGTTGCCAACGAAAATTATCAAAATCGTACTGATCAATATCATAAAGAGTCACTTTTACCCAGTGAATTGTAGCATAACGGTAAAAGATGTCCTAAATATATAAGAGGTCCATAGTTCAGATCTTAACATTGTCATTGTATAAATTTTATCTTTCAAAAATATAAAGTTAAAGAATCAGTCTTTAATAAATTTTGATAATACTATAATTGGGAAGTTAGAAATATCCAAAATGCATAAACACACAATTGAAAACAAAAAGAAAAAATGCTAGTACCTAGATATAATAGAAACAGCTGGATCGCAAAAATCTGATTGAAAGAAGAAAAAAAAGGTACGAGTATGTGAGAATGCATGGTGGAAGACATGCAATTCCAGTTTTAAAACCATTACTGAGAAGCTAGTAGCCACAAAATAGCATTCCGTCGAAACCTTTCCGCTTGACACGAATCCAAAGAAGCAAAAGTGGAGTTTACATTGAAATTTATAGGTGGCAACAACTAATGAAATCGATAAAGCATTTAAGCCACAGACCGTCTTTTTTGAATCCCATAAGCACATAAGAAAGTAACAAAACAATCTTTATTGCATCATCTACGAAGGTTCGGGAAGTTGGTAAAAGAAGAAACAAGTTGTTAGATTTCGGATCTCTGAGTGTCCACGTCGAACCCAAAAAAATCATGTCTTCTTATAATCCTCGTATTTTTTTTCCAATTTGTGGTTTTCTAAATTTGATGTGACTATTATTAAATCTTTTTGAAGTTGTCTTTCACGAAAATGCCTTTAACATCCGTAATATTCAATTCTAACATTTTTTTAAGTGAGTCAAAATATTTGATCATTTATACAAGAAATATACTGACATTTCTATGTAAGAAAATGGTGAAACCAATGAGTTGACTCGTTCACGCGTCTTCGTATTTTATTTTTTGCACTATTTCCCCGGTGCAAGAGCCACCTGTCGTGACTAATGATAATGTGCCCCAGTAGCGTATGATGTTCTCCTGATTTCATTATCGAGGCTACTCATTTTATCATTGTGATGATCGACAACCTATTTCTTTATTTATTTAGTATGATTTTCTATTTTGGAAAAAAGTCTCTACAACTAGTTCTATGTCCAAGTTTAGAGCAAATACAGGATTCCGGGGGACCTTTTGAATGTTTGAATATATTCAAAACCGTCAATATAGGTACTCACAAAAATCACTCTTTTAAGTTCGGTAATTTAAATAAGAATTGAAAACGAACATCAATATTTTGGTTAGACCTCAAATTTATAAAAGTAATAACTTCGGGAAATTTTTAAAAATAACCTGAACATGCGTCCTTACTATCTATGATCCAACAACTCACAAATTGAGTAACCTTATAATGCAAGAATTCGGCCCACTGGACCAAATTACACTCTAACTCAAAACTCAGATCCAAATCCATTTTTTTGGTTACCACTTACCAGGGTTCTAAAAAATGACCCGGAGGTCGACCTAGAATTGGGTCTGACCTCTGGGTCAGCCAGTCCGACAGGCTCAACCACTAGTCAAACCGAAACTTTTTTCCTTTCTATTTTAATGTAATTTTTGAAATATATTTGGATATATAGGTAAATATAAACTAACAATAATAAAAAAAATAAAACATACCAAATTTCCTGTCGAACTGTTCGGTCTTACCAGATTTGTTGGGCGAATCGTCTGGTTTAACTGAATTTTGTCCGGTCAGACCGGACACCATTTTTTATCCCAAAAATGACCCAAATTTATGCCCGATTCGCAGTCTAATCGGTCGGACCACCTTGCTACTTACTAGGGTTTCCTCGCACATGTTTGAATCATTACCTGCACCATATATAAAAATGTTTTCTGTGATTTTCTTATAACAGAATATAATTTTCAATCATTCTGAATAAAATATACACTGGTCTGACACTTCTGAACTCTGAAAATTCTCAATCCATCCAACACCGATTAATTTCAAAATCTAAAAATTACCCGCAAGCAATTTTTTTTATAATGTTGATTGATTATTAATCACTTGGGCTAAGATTATTTTATGATCTAGTGCAAGTAAGCAAATTGCGAGGGCAGCAAAAAAGAGACTACAAATGTTGCAATAAGAACTTGAATTATGATCTTAACATTTTTGATCTCATTGTATTGTATACCCTTAGATGAATTGTAGATTTTGTAATAAGAACTTACATTCTATAAGTAGCAGATATTGTTGATTATATCAACATCATGCTCTCTTTTTTCACCAAATTCCTACTATAAATTTTAATAATATTATTATCGCAACAAAACCTCAAAGTTCTTTTTCATCCAAAATAATCTAATAAAAATAGTCACACACCGACCAACCAAAGACGACAACAAAATAGAATCACTAATTTTATGTCCAACAATGTTGCTTAAACTTCTTTAGCACATTCCTTGCTCAATCCCTCAAATGATGTTGCCATCAAACACAAATAGCAACCAATAGAAGTAAACACCATGACGACATTTCTTTTTTTTTTTTTTTATCGATGTCCTCTTTTTCATTTTTTTCATGGTGAAACAAGTTGCGTGAGATATCTTTAATTACATGGAAAAGAACTTTTAAGTGTCCTGTAGTTTGTCTAAAAATCACTTTAGTATCCTGTGGTAAAGAATCTTTAATTCGAGTCATACCTCACCAATTTTCCATCACTTTGGTCCCAAAATTATGATACTACCCCTCCCTGAATCAGAACCTAACCAAACCCAATTCAACCCGACCAAACCCATATCTAATTTAACCCAATAGGGTGTAGAAAATAGGACATAACTTGGATTGATCTGAAATATTACAAGAAGCATCTTAAACATATACATGACTTACGAAAATAATTTCAGAAATTTTAGAGGTCCAGAAGTATTTGTTTTTATTTTTCAAAGCGTTGAAACTTCGTAAAATCATATAAATAGAAAATACATCCAATTAAGTTGAAACTTATCCCAGGGATGTATTTTGGTTCCTAAATTTATTGAAGATTCTTAAGTTTTCCTGAAACAAGTTTCAACTCAACTGGATGTATTTTCTATTTTATACGATTTTACAAAGTTTCAGCACTTCAAAAAATAAAAGAAATACTTTCGTGCCTTTAAAATTCCTAAATTTTGTTTCGTAAATCATGTGTATTTTTAGGATTCTTCTCCTGGGACAAGTTTTAACTTAATTAGATGTATTTTCTATTTTATATGATTTTACAAAGTTTCAGCACTTTAAAAAATAAAAAAATAATTCCGCGCCTCTAAAATTCGTGAAAATGTTTCTGTAAGTCATGTGTATTTTTAGGATGCTTCTTGTAAAATTTTAGCTCAATCCAAGTCATATCATATTTTCTACGCCCCATTGGGTTAAATTGAATATGAGTTCGGTCCGAGTGAATTGGGTTTGATTAGGTTCTGATTCAGGGAAGGGCAGTATCGTAACTTTGGGACCAAAGTGATGGAAAATTGGTGAGGTATGACTCGAATTAAGGGTTCTTTACCACATAGTACTAAAATGATTTTTTGGCAAACTACAGGGTACTTAAAGTTTCTTTCCGTCTTTCTTTTGCAATTTATTTCTGGCTAGTTTAATGGTCTCAATAATATGATTAATCTATCGTTTTGCTGTAACTTTTCCCCACGCAATATTTACAGATTTTCGAGTTAAGCTTGACTAGGTTGATCAATGGCATGTGAATACGAGATTTTTAGTCACTCTCTTTGTGGTCATGTACCTAATAATTGTCATTGCAGACGAGACTGCTAATATTTTTGCATGGTGCGTGGGGCAAACAGGAGCCGAGTTATTGCAAATATCTCCGGATGAGATTTGTCATCTGTATGAGGTAATATCCTAATCTGTTCCATCAACCAAGACATTTTAGATGTAAAAACCAAAAGTGCTAGTACACTGCAGTAATGTTTTCATTACCAGCATCTCTAAAGCTCATGACATGCTGAGCTCCACGAATCGAAGCCCGGAGACCGTCGACCACTACAATAGACCAGGGCTTAATCAGCATCCGCAACATTGTTTCAACCAGGGCTTTGCTGCTGAACCCAGGTTTGAAATGCATACACCGCCACTTCAAATGTGTCTGAAAACGGCATCTGCGCTGCTGGATGAATGCAATCAGCTGTCGACGGATGATGGAAACACGGTCCAGAGAATGGGTGTACTACTTTTCTAGGGCTCTCTGGGAGATGATCAATCAAGAGATGGGAAAGATTTGGACGAAACGAATGATAAACATCGAAGAAGCGATTATGACCCCAAACTCGGCCATTTTGGCAAGTCATCTAGAACTTCCATTCTCACAGGTTGCACACTTTTCGGGTGTCCGGGCCTTGGCTTGTCGGAATGATTGCCCCGTAAAACTCTTGAATCAAGGCTCGTCAGTTTCTCGAAGACCGTTGGTATACCGTTTTCTTTCAAGATTATTATGGTATCGGACTTGATGGACCTCAAGGAAGAATGGTTTGAGTTGGATGTCGATAGGAGACCGGCTGAGCAGGTCGTCTTTAATTCAGATTCTTTGAATCAACTTAAAACTATTTGAAATCGCATTAAATTATTTAAAATCAAAATGAAACTTGGCATCACATGGAGCAAGGGTAGAATGAGAGTATGGGATTATAACTCAGGTCGAACAAAAATTAGGGAGAGAATTTGACAATTAGATCAAGGGCATTTCTATGTACAAAATTTTCGCGAGACTTTAAATAAATGTACAATATTGTATATTTGATCCAACCAAGGCACCAAATTTATTTTTTTTTTAGTATCCAAGATGCGGAAATTTTTTCAATGACCAAGTCACAAAAATTTATCTGTGATTGGCATCGCAGAATTTTTTTTCTATGACATGGTTCAAGTTAGGGGAAAAAATTTAGAAATTCATGTAAATATTAAAAAAATAACACCATTTTTGTAATGGATAAATAGAAACACCAAAATAAATATTAAAAAATTTAAGGGATGAGCAACCTCATTGTCCTTAGGCTGATTAGTTGTTTAAATTTGGATTTAACTATTAAATTCTTAGGATTTTACTATTTAAAATAAACAAAGAGAACTATATCACTGTAAAATTGGGAGTTGAGTAAAATCTATGGGATGGCATTGAATTTTTGGTTTTGAAGTTCACATTTCCTAATTAAAGATTTATTTTGTAGGATAGTAGATTTTGATATAGATATTAAATATTTATTAGTTAATGTAATGTAAATTACTATGTAACCCTAATCATAAACCTAATATTTAGTATATATTGGTGTGTGATTATTAATAAAATTTTGAATAATTTGTTGAATTAGAGTTTTATAGATGAATTTTAGAAAATTATGTTTTAAAATAATAATGGAGACTATTAGTATTTGTGACTTATTATTAAATTAATAAAATTTATGTTAAATTTAGTTATCTAATATATTTTTATAATTTTGTCAACTGTGTAGAATCTTACGAATCATTGTACGAGTTTACGATCTATGTTTTTTTATGTTCCAACAACTTTTCGCATAATTCCGATTTTGACAATGTCGAGCCTAACATGTTTCTTCTTTGTAGTAACTCACTCCCCCGTGATTTGGCATAGATGCCATCCAGTCTACCTTGGTAAATAGCACAAGCATTACAAAAAACTGTTAGTTTCGGGTGTGACAAATTGGACTCGTGATTTGAACAAACATGAAAAGCTTACTGTTTCTTTCTACTTAGCAATTATTCTACATAAATAAGGTTGCTACATCTTCTTACAAATTAAATAATTCCAATTTGAGCTACCTTTTACTGAATTCTCTATTTTATTTTGTTGCTGATAAACCTTTTCCTACTTAGTCTTACCAATTGTTCTAATATGTTAAGGAATTAGTCCTTCCAAATATCTCCTATTCTTCCACCAAAAAAAATATCTCCTATTCGGTAAACATGTCAACTGCAAATCAAAATCATCATATAATGACACGTAAAAGGTAAACCGTAAGAAGCGAAAGTAGAATCACATGACTCGTTAAGAATACATACATGAGTAAAGAGATTCCATATACTATTCTAAGTACTCGACATACTAATACTGTAATTGGATATCATAATAGGACTCATTCAGAATACATATAACAAACTGTACGGGCTCTGTAGTATCATAGACTTCATAGTATTATATTTTCATGAACATGCCATCATAAAGTATAACACCTAATGGCCCTTCAGTTTAAATAAAAATTAAGCAAAATTTTTTAAGCTAAAATTTCACAAACTCAGTGAATGATGATTAGAATTAAATTCACAACAACCATCTTAGATAAAATGCAAAAAGTCTGTACTTACATGAGTCGAATAAGACAGCACTTCACAGGTCCAAAGGAATCCATAACTGAAGACCATGACAGGACGGAAATGTCTACTAGTTGCCAATAGTAGTTTAAACATAATAAATCTAAAACCACTGCTTTGGAGTAATACTACTACTCTTCCAGCCTCCTTCCTAAGCGAAGATGTTTTTTCGTATTAACCAACATATTTTAAAGTAGTTATGAGTGGATTACAACAAATCCTCGTTAAAACTACAACTATGCAAAAGCAAGTCCACTCTCGACATTCGCTTGGCGAGTAACATTACGAAGAGGATTGAGCTTGCAATGCTAAAAGTTTAATATTGAAAAAAGTACAAGTAGTAGATACAAAGAGGACTATAAAAATATAAGTGAAAATTTTCAAAACACTAGGCGAAGAAAAAAAAGTAGATATTGGAAGTTTTTGTTTTAGTTATTACGACAATTTGTGAAAGAAATATAGTATATTAAATGTTTATTTCCACACAATAAAAATATTTTTTTCTGAATATAAAATGATTATAATCCTATAAACTAAAATAAGTAAATGGTCTAAATATAGATTTTTCAAACAACGATGAGTAAAACTACATTCATTTTTATTTATGTCTTAACAATATATAACATCATATGTTTTGATTATGTTACAACAAATTTCAAACATCATTTATATTTTTGTTTTATCTTTGTTGTGAGTAAATATTTTTATGCATACTAGTATTATGCATACTAATATTTTTATGAGAAGGTAGTATCTGCACACCAAGATGAAGTTATTTTCTATATCTTTCTTGACATTAATATAAACTTCACTGCATAGTAATGTTTGTCTTCGTTGGATATTCTGAGAAATAAAATAAGTATATTAAAGAAGAAGCAGAAGAAAGTAATTGTTTACCACTTTTTATAGTTCATGCTGAAAGTCATCTTTGGTCTCTTCTTCTTCATTTTCTTCTTTCTTCTTCTAAATGAGTAAATTCTTTCTTTTTCTCTTTTCTAGTTTTTATGGGGAAGATTACTTGGGAGCTGATGTTATATTTATTTTTGGGGGTGGATTGTGCTTGGTAAATGACATGGGCTGTGATTTTCAATGAAGGCTGGTGTTGTGGGATTGTAAGACAATTCGTTGCAGTATTCCTAATTCAACCCATTTCTAGCTATTCTTATAATATTTAATTAATTTCTCACTCATTCAGCTCAACTCATCCTACTACACTCAATTTTTTACCCATACCAACATCCCTAGCCCCAACCCATTCCCAACCAATAAATAATATATATATATCATCTACATCATCAACCCAGTTAACTTTAATTTTTTAATCCACATATTTTCTAATTTTTTTCATAAACTTATAACAAATTAATATTTGTTAATATAAATTTTGTACTTCACATTAAAATGTTAATTCAAAAATATTAATTTTTGTAAAAAAAATTATTTTTTGTAAAAAAAAATTAAATTAACAATAATTCAAATTACATAGAAAATGTGAAATGATAAATTACAAATACAGATAATGTTAATTATAAATTAACTACGATTTCTGAATTCTTACTAAATATGTTCAATGAAATCAATTTTGGTTTTGATGTGAAGTTATAGGTTGGAATATAGAGTATATTTATAGAGATTAAAAATGATTATTTGTAAATTTTTCATTTTAAATCACAATAGATAATTATAAATTTTTTCCACCTCAAACCTTAACTTTAAAAATTTATGTGAAAGAATAATATTATGACAAATATACAAATTAGAATAAAAAAAATTAGATTAAAAAAATAATAGTTGCGAGCCCCACCCCACCCCGCCCCGCCTGCTTCCAAAGCATGCGGCCATCCTTATGTAGCACGGGGCTGCTACTACGCTCTCTCTAAATGTTGGCAATCGTGGTGGCTTCTAAATGAACAACAAGAAATGGGCCCGGATTGATGAGGTATCTATTTCCGAGTGGACAGTAAGAAATCAGCACGGATTACTGAGGTGTCGACTTCTTATTTGAATTTTTACTAGTAGACTTTTATTAACTATTTCAAATTATCAATTGAATTATATCTTTGTACAATTCGAATGAGACCTACATTATCAACTTGGTTTTCTAGTAGTGCCAGGAAAATAACCATAATTAAGATCTGCATACTTAAGTATTAGCCTGATTTGAAAAATATCAAAGACCAAAAATACTATGATGTGTTAGTTAGTTTATTTATTTATTTTCAATATGATTTGAGACTCTTGCTTAAAATAAGATGCAACTATTATCATCGTCATTCAACTGATGGTTAAAATATATAAATTGGTAGAGATAAGGTAA